>BCHT01000002.1:1971592-2215998 GCA_001599695.1 Phaeotremella skinneri
GGGGGGGGAGGGTGAAGGGTGAAGGTGAAGGTGAGACTCTAGGGTGAAGAGGCGGGCTAGTGGACTGGATAACTCGAGTCAGTAGAGTCAATAGAGTCAATAGACGCGCAGGCTGGCTGACGTATCAACCTCCCTCGCTCGCTCACCTGAATTACACCCTCTTGTCTTATCAACGTGTCTCAAATCCCCGAATAACGATGAAGGTGAGAGATGCTCGTACAGTGTAATACTTTGACAACTTAGGTAAAAAGGAAAGAGATGGAATGAGATCCGAGGCGGAGGGGAGGTTCCAGCTGTCCGGATCACCGCGTCCGAGTGAGAGCGAACCAACGCAACGCGGTAATGGACCGTCTGTAGTTTCTGTATACAACCTCTTTCACTCCCTTAGTGGATGGGAATGGGGGTATGTATGTACAGAGGTTATAGGTATAGAGGAGTGATGAGATGGTGAACACGAGCCAGCAAGCAAGCAAGCCAGCAAGCGACCCAGCAAGAGCAAGAGAGTGACCAGCCAACCTAAAGTGCCCTGTATTCCGATTCCCCCTTTACTCCTCTGCTCTCCCACGCTCGCCCCTTTCCACACCTCCCTGATCGACAGACGCCACACACTCTCAAACCCCTATCAGATCCCATTTGCTTCCGCTCACTGCACTATAAAGATAAAGATACCCACACACATCCTGCATAGATCGGGAAGAATGCAATGAAATACAATGCAGGGAACATACGAACCAAACCACTGATCCCTGGATATAGAAACCGAAATGATAGAAAAAACACACAATACAGATCGAGATACCCCCCCCCCCACACCACACTCGTCTCATCGGATCTTGGCAAACGGACTCAACCCCCCACCCACATCCCCTACTCCTACCCCTAACATCCCCCGTTCCCGTTCCCCTCTTCCCTTCTGAAACGCATTCCAAAAACGTAACGTCTCGTCCCCCGCGCCTGTGACGATGGTCTGGCCATCGGGACTCAGCGCGAGATACAGCACTCGGTAGGTATGCCCCGTGAGCGTGGCTACCTGTGTCATCGAGGGGTATCGCCAGATGTGGATTTGATTTTGGACCAGTCCCCCAGAATACCCATGAGTCGATACCAATTCGTTCGAATTCTTCGACCACATCAGGTTACAAACCTGTTAAGGTCGAGGTAAGGCACGTTAGTCTGGAAAGGGAAAAACACACGCGGATGTATCCGGAACCAAAACCCAAAACCAAAACCACCAACACCCACCTGAGACCCAGTATCCCATTCACTAACCAAACCCCCTGTCAAGCTATTCCAGAATCTAATCTTCTTATCCGCAGTCCCACCACCACTAGCGAGCACACCTCTCTGATGCGGACTCCACGCAATAGCCTTGACTGCCGCTCGATGCTCTCCGAATCTCCACGTCGGTCTAGCATCGATCCCACCCCACACAAACAGCTTGTTGTCGTTGCCTCCAGAAGCCAATTGATCCGTATCGGTATTCCACCGCAAACCGCAGACTTCTTGTTTGTGATGTCCAGCCAATCTTCGAATATACGGCTCCTTCACGCGTGTGTCGCGATGCAAGATCGTTCGGTCTCTTGATCCAGTAGACAGGACGTGCTGATTCCAAGCGAGACAGCCTACACGACCCGTGTGCCCTGACATCGTCCGAAGGAGTTTACAGTATTCGGCGTCCCATATCTCCACTGAGCCTCGATTCGTGCCTATAGCGAGGGTACTTCCCTACACGTAGATATGGATCAGAACTCTCCTCCCAATATGCATGACCTTTAACGGAACTCACTTTGCCAGTCCATTCCAAACCAGTAATCACATCTCCGACTTCCTCTCCATCAACAACATTCGTGGACATGTCACAAAGCTTGGTGACTTTACTAGTCTGAGCGCTCCAAAGATATACACAATTATTGAGAGCAACGCCTAAAACATTTGACTGAGACCATGAGACTAAATTCAGATAGAAATCGTCCTGTCCCTCAAGTCAGCACGCCATGCACTTGATTTCTAGGGGAAACCATCAAACGTACTGCCAACTCAGGCGCATCAAGCACCTTGAAGGGAGTCCTGGAGATCTGTCGAACACCTTTCCTAGGACTGAGAAGAACTTTCTGGCTCTCCATACCAACCGGACTAAGACTGTATTGTTCATGGTTCATATCCTCCAGACCACTTGCACCACTCAGACCAGAATTTGTAAACGCCGCCATACGACTGGCGCCAGGGGACGAGAAATTCAGTAAGCGTTTTTTGGTAGGAGTCGAAGGAGATCCTGTAGCTCCAGATGGGGAGGGGGAGAATGCTGATTGTCTGCCAAATGGCGAGAGCGGAGTTGCCCCACTACGAGAGGTCGAGGAGGTTAGCGCAACTTGTGATTGATGAGCTCGATGATGCGATGAGCTGGGACCTGCGCCGGGTGGACGACCGTGGCCCGATGTTGGTGTCGATGGTGCATGCATAGGTAGTGGTGGGAGAGTGGAGACAGGGGAGAGTTCACCATCCGCTGGACGACCCCCTCGGCCCCCTGATCCAGACACTCCGGGTGGCGGATGATGGTGTAGAGGCGTAGTGCCAGCACTCGAGATGGGATAACTACCCGATGGGAGGTTTGGTAGATTGGATGTGTGGAAGGTCATAGGTCGTCGCAGTTGCGAATGTCTGGATGGCGAATTGACCTGACGGGCTGGAGAGGAGGATCGCGAGGGGGATGCCGGTTGTGAATGTGAGAGGAGTTCAACTTTGAGGAGTTGGCCAAATGTCGTTGCGGCTTGTTCTGCAGTCGTAGACATTAGCTTCCAGCGATGTCGGACTATCGGCGAAAGTTCTCTAATCTACTCACCACGACTGATATCCATCTCACCACCCTGGCCGTATGCGCTCTTTCGTCGGTTCTTCGGCTTACTAACACTCTCACTCCCCGATGGACCATTATTCTCAGGCAACAACTGGTAAGCAGCATGAAGGTCGGTCCCATCCCTTGTCGGTATGAACCTGCATTCACTGTCAGTACAATTCTCGTCTGTCCCAATACGTAGCAATGAATGGATAGGGATGACAGATCAAATGAGACAAACTCACCGATCCCCATAATCCCTCACAACGCCTTTCCCCTTGCCCATCCCAGATGGACTTTTACCTCTAGGACTCGCCGCCCTGGGCGACAGTCCGAGACCCCCAAACACATCCTCAGCAGCTGGAGTCAGAGGTGATCCTCGTACTGGAGATCTCGGAGAAGCAGGAACGGAAGACCGGATCCGTCGAGAGAATTCTGTATCGTATATTGACATGACGAGTGGTATTGGTGTTGGTTCAACAGGGACGAAAGTGCGGAGATCAAATTCGTCGTTCCGTGTGGATTATCTTGTCATCAACTTGATAATGGATAGAGGTATATGTTTAAAGTTGGTATGATGAGGGTCGTCTTGGAGGTTGGGAGACCAGGATTTACGAGGAGTGGATCAATTGGTTGAGGTTTGTTGACAGGAACTGAATACCATCACTCCGCCTTTCTCGCAATTCGACCAGCGGTCTCGATGTGCACTGGCTTGGTGATTCTCCACTTCGAAGTTCCTCTGTGCAAGGTCGTGGAGAGGTGTACAAGGAGACGAGATAGTGGATTAGGACGACTGAAGGTGGTTGACCGAAGAGACGACGATGCTTGCCGCTGGTTTCAACGTACCCACAACAAAGCGACCTCGTTATCTGGGGGGCGCAGATACATTTAACCTTGTTTGTGGCACTCGAGTTGCTAGCTCTTTCTCATGACGTGGCGGGTTCTGTAGGTCTTAGCTACCATCTCGACCGTGGCCATCCTCTACAACATCCAGCTCCTCGTCTGCAAGCAAGCCAACACATGAGCACTACTGTGGATATGTGCATGGATATACAGAAAGGAATCTCTATGGTAAACAATCTACAGAACCGTCAGATTACGTTCTCTTGCTCCCAGCTTTCTTCTTGTCCAGTTCCAGACCTGTCTCCCGTATTGGTAGTAAAGGAGTCCGAAGAATGCTCCTGATAGATGGGCGACGTGATCAAATGCTCTTTAAAATGGGAGTCAGCCATGATTTCTCGATCACCTGTGACGAACTACCCCCTCCTTCCCAAAACAAATTTCGCTCGAGAGAGACCAATGGGCAACGAAAAAGTCACTCACTTCCATCCCCTTATCAGTCCCAGAATATCAAACCCCACCATGCCCATCACACCCCAGCCTATAGGTATACTGAAAAAGGGTATGAAGATCAAGCTCACCCCCGCATCCGGGAATGCACAAGCCACCAGGGTCACGGCTGAGTAGATCGCACCACTGGCCCCGAGACTGGGAAGGATTGCCTGATGAGCCGCAAGAGCTTCTGCAGAGGACAGTCTTGCTGGAGAAGCGAGCGTACGGAGGAGACGAGGGAGTCGGAAAATGTTTGTGTACAGGTGAGACCCGAGGGAGGAAAATAGTCCGCCCAAGAGGAGGAATGCAAGGAAGTGAGGAGTGTAGGTTGAGCTTGGGAGTTGGGGCGATGAGGCTAGTGGAAGGGAAAGGAAGGCGTAGGCTGCTGATCCGAACGAGTACAGGGCTATTGAGTTGAAGGCGAAGTGGGCTAGGGATTGATGAGATAGCTACGTTGAAAATGGGGGATCAGCAATTCGTTTATAACCTTGACCCTCAGGGGGAATTAAACAGACCGTTGCTGCAACTCACTGTACTGGTAAAGAGTGTTACACAGTTTACCCACTCTCGCCGACTTCCTGCGGCCCCAAGCAAGACCGGCCGATGTAACCACCATTTCCTCATAAACCTCTCCAACCTCGCAACCCTCCATCCGAGAAAAACGAAACCCATCCCGGCAATCAACTCCATGGGTACCAACTTAGCAGCTGGGGTATTCAGAATGTATTCATTGGTCATGACGTATATTCGAATGATGGGTGTGAGAAGTGGTGTAGGGAGGAAAGAGAGAGTTTTGGGTAGGGTTTCTAGAGTCGCTTGAATTTTCTGTTGCCAGCTCGGTCAGCTGCAGTCAACTCCAAGCATGCGATATGGGATGTCTCATGAAGACGTACTTTAACTTCTACCAATTTCTTAGCTCTGATAATCTCTCGCTCAGCAGGTTCATCCTTCCCCCGTCTCCACCAGCTATTCGATCCCAGCCGCTCGGCCCATTTGGCAGTGTCATAATTCGTATAAATTGCTGCACCAGTATATCCAGCCCCGCCTAGTATCATACAAAACTAAAATGATAAAACCCATTTAGCTGATCTGGCTGCGGTATTCTAACCATCCTCGTTGCACCAGCAAAAAATGCACTCACCACCAGCGGCCGCCAGATAGAAGCCTTGGGAAGAGTCCCGGTAGGTCCTGCCGACCCGGGCACTTGTACAGCAATCCTTTTCGGCGTGATCCGACCTAATATCTGACGTTCGGCTCGAGGTATTGATGTGCTGAAGTGTGCTGGTCTGCTGGTCGCCCGGGAAGAGTGGGATGATGAGAGTTCTCGAACCACCGCTCGTAGAGGTGGCATGAAACGAGACGAGGAGCCATGTCCCACTGCCTGGTAGAGGAAGGACATCTTCTCCTGTCTCACAGGATGTACAGGTTGTTACACCGGCCAACAGTGCAGGATTGGTAGCCGTCTTCACCGAAAGGTAAAGAGACAGAAAGTTGGGAGAGAGCGAGAGACGATGACGAACAGCTAAGCTTAAGCTTGATCACCATTTTGGGTGGCAAACTTATTCGAGCCCCGTTTAAGTGGTCGGCTGTTGGGTAGCTAGCTATAGCCGGTTTACAAATACATATTTAATACAACGAAGATCCTATCTACAGCGTCTTCTCCTCTTTCCATATCTTCTAAGGACGAGGAACACACTTCGCAATGTCGCAGTTCCTCTCCGGGGGTGGAGTCGACTGCGGTCCATCCAATGCGTTCAAGTCAGTATCAACGAGGTTAGAGAGGGACACTTCCATCCGGCAGGTGCGTTGTGCAGTCACAAGTCTTTCGCGTCGTTGCTGACAGTGTCATCGTAGGATCGACTGGTGTCGGTACCCAGCGTTGCTGGTCCATCTCACCAAGTAAGCTAGCCCACATCGTACAAGGCCATGCTGGCGATGTAGATGAGCTTTCTTATTGACGTATTTGATCATAGGCGTTCAAGCCTGCTTCAGCGGGAACTCCGCGGCCGAGCTCTGCAGCATTCAGTCCTGCCCCGGTCCCATTCGACCTCTCATCTCTCCGACAACACTTGTCTCCAGTCGGGCCCTCCTATTCGCCATCTTCCTTCCAGCCTCAAGAGGTTCCGACTTCACGATGGGCAGAGAGCTTTACTCCCCAAGCTGCAACTGGCTTGCAGGAAGCCGCCAGCTCAACTAACGTATGGCATGAAGACTTCCAGCGCCATGCCTCGTCGTCTTTGCCTCAGGTATCACAGAACGGTAATTCTCGCGGCCACAATCTACACCACTCCGAGCAACTTCCCTTGGCTCCCTGGCAGAGGGGCATGCCCTTGCGTCCGACCTTCTCAGCAAATCCATCTGGCTATCTACAATCCCCTCATCCTATTCACTCTATGCCTCAGACGCCGATAGCCTACCACAACCTTCCTGCTTCCGATCTACTGCAGGAACGCCCAGCCTCCGCCCCTGCCCAGCCCCAGCAACCATTCTCCCCAGACAATTTGCAGCCGTTGACCGAATCACAAGATATTCTGGCTAGAACTGCCCAAAGTCTTGTAGAGAACCTGAAAAATTCCAGTGATATTACTTCGGCCAACCCAAAATTGGCGCAGAGTCGGTTTATGGCTCTGATCAATGGGCTCAGCGAAAAACGTGTAGTGGTGGAGGACGGAGAACAACCCCTGAATGCAGAGGATATCGGGCCAGGAGCAAAACTGGTGGACCGGTCCAGAGGGGTGGATTGGGCTTCCGGGTTCTTGGATCAAGAAGCAGAGAGCTCCAAGACTGGCAGCAGCAGACTGGCCAACGAACTTGCTGCTCACAAGGCATCTACCGTATCCTTGACTCAGGCATCTCATATTCCACAAATGAGTGGTATTTCCGGTTCCTCCCTTCCTCTCCATGAACAACCCCAGAATATCCCACTACATTCAACATACTACGGAACTATTCAAGACACCAGGACAGAAGATCACACGTCCCTTGCTACAACGGAAGCTTTGTCGTCATGGGACCAGCAGTTCCAAATACAGGAAGCTTTGATGATGTCGGATCGACCCTCTGCGCAGACCGGCTTACGACGATCAGCATCTACTCGGAGTCGACGAAAGTCTGTTCATTTTGACGAGAATGCTGAAATGGACGATGCAGGCGGAGTTCCGAGGACACTCGAGGAAGCCATCGGCATGAGAAATACCGGGGTAGCTGGCGGACGGGGGTCAAGTGCGTGGGAAGAAGATATGGAAGATGACATCGATGTCGTGGAGGTCGACACAGATATGGGCATTGATGAAGAGGCGTTCATGGATTTCAATGGAGCTATGAGGCAGGCATACGACTCTCGCATTGGAGTGGGTGACCTCGAAGGTTGGGGAGGACTGCAGAACGACTGGGAGGAGTTCCAGAGGTCTACGAAACCTCACGAGCAGGGATTGAGGGGTATGAGAACCGGTGATGGTGTAGAGAGGTATCTATTCCAGAGGAGTAACCCTTATGTGGCCAACATGGAAAGTCACGACCAGATGTCTGGAATGGAGACATCATCGAGAGAAGTGAGTCTGTACCGCAGTGCTGGACTCTCATTGTTGAAAGAACGTAGATGCTAAGCAATCATCATTAGGGACTCCTAGAGCTCGAAGCTCAGGTACAACGCGATTCCCAGAATTTCGAAGCATGGTACGCTCTCGGTCTGAAGCAGCAAGAAAATGAACGCGAAGATCAAGCGATCCTAGCACTCTCCAAGACGATTCAGCTATCGCCCGACTATCGTCCAGCGTATCTAGCACTAGCGGTCAGCTATACTAATGAGGGGGAGTTCGAAGGTGCCAATACCATGCTGGAAAAGTGGATCGATCTAGGTGAAGGTGGAGTTGGAGTTGGCGGTGTTGTGGAGGATAGTAATAGGGATGGTGAGGAGGGAGGAAGACGGTGGGAGAAGGGCCAGAGACGGTTGGTGGAAAGATTGATAGAGCTTGCGAGGAGGAGTCCAGAGGTTGTGGATCCGGATGTGCAGGTGGCGTTGGGTGTATTGTTCAATTCCAGCGAGGTATGTTGGAAACCTTTTTGATGCTTGCCGTTCACAGCTGGGTATTCTGGTTATCGCGTGATGATGGAATATTTCGGCATTGATCTGCGCTGACGTCGATTGATTTTGCTAGGAATACCAAAAGGCTGAAGATTGTTTCCTGGCGGCTTTGTCCACTCGACCGGATGTGAGTTTCCAACAGAGATATCGATCCAATACTGGGATATATGCAACTATCTCACTGATATGGTATTCCATCAGGACTGGCTCCTATACAACCGACTTGGAGCGACACTAGCGAACAGCGGCCGCTCAAGTCAAGCCATAGAATACTACCACAAAGCACTATCCCTACATCCAACCTTTGTCCGAGCGTTGTAAGTCCTGCAGCCCTCATTCATCGTTCCTCGTTCCTCAGTATGGCTTCCTCGCATCGTCGACTGTTTATAGTGTCGAAAGACACGCTTCCAGGCTAACGTTGTACAAGATTCAACCTAGGCATATCCTACATCAATCTTTCGCAGTACCCCCAAGCCGCACAATATATCGTAGAAGCTCTGAGATTGCAGCATGCGGATGCTACGCAGGGGTACGAGTCTGGATATCTCAGGGAAAGCGGGATGGGCTTGGCGAGAGGGGTGATGAGTGAGACGTTGTGGAATACTTTGAGGAGTGCTTGCTTGCAGTACGTCTTATTTTCCTTTCCTCCTTCCCTCCTTTCTGTCGGGAGCCGGAGTTGGTGGAGTACTAAGGCTGACTTGGGTCTAGTATGAATCGTCAGGATCTTGTCGATTTCGCTACGAAGAAGGATCTATCAGGTAGGTTCCTATGGCTTGCTCACTCGTGGTCTCGTCATGTTGAACGAGGAAAGATGCTAACGCTACTGGCCGGGCGATCTCAGGCTTCCCAATGGATCTCACGAGCTGATTGCCACTGATAAGGGATCAAGCAGGACGCGTCAGATACCATATATAGTTCTTTTAGCTATCCCTCGAGATAGCTGTCGGACCAAAGCCCGGGATAATTAATCCTCGATGCTTTTGACATTTGCGATGAACAATTTACATACTGTGCTGTGCGAATCATTATAGATCTTCCCAGTTGATGACTAGATTGTGAATGCACTGACATGCATAGCTATCAATTACAACACCGATTTTATGGGTATGAGCATTGATGAAGGTGTCCCGAAGCTACATGCTTCAGAATAGATGTAGTATTCTGGACCAGAAAGAGATCACATATGTCAACCATTCATATGTCGAAGAGGCGCCCTCCTGCCAATGCATGGCCTAATTAATCTCGTAAGTCATTAAAATCCGAGCTGCTCTACTATCGCCTAGCTCTAAACCTGTAGTCAGGGAGTGCTAATCACAGCCTGAGCTGCGTCTAACGCCTCGAGCCACCCAACAAACCCATCTCCCTCACGACGTTTCCGATCATCTACCAAAGTCGATATCCACCCTCCCTCACACAAGGAAATGACCGGTACATCCACATGCCACTGTCCGCCAGGCTTCTTCCCCTGCCATTTCTCTTTATCCTCCTTCGCTGGCGTGGGTAGGGTTGGGGGACAGAAGATAACTGGAGGAGGGTGGAAGGATGGGGGCGGATAGCGTTTTGGGGGTTTGTAAAGTTTTGTTTTGAGTGTTGCTGGGCTCGGCTTCTTTGCTGGCTTTCTCACTTTGTCATGCGGCTTGGGCTGTGTTCTCGAGGGTGAGGGTGTACCGTGTATGCTTGGCTTGGCTTCTGTTGAGGTATCCGCAGACTTCTGGACCTTGACAGATTCCCCAACTCGATCGCATGAATTCTGTATTTCGTCGCCCTCCTCATCATCTGACAGCTTGTCGGCCGATGTTGAAGTCGAGAAAGTAAACTCGCTCTGCGATTTGCTCTCAAGCCTTGCCTTGAAGGCCAGAAATCCCTCTGGTCGGGTCTCAAGCCTTGGCGCATTTCTCTTCTCCCTCTTTTCCGTAATCCCCCTCAGCCCACAGATACCTCTCTGAAACCCCCCGGAGACGAAGTTCAAGGCTTCGAGTCCCCTTATCAAAGCTTCGGCTTCGTCTCTACTCTCCTGAGCTAGTCGCTCCAATGTTTGCTGGAGGAGCCTGTGAAACAATCGCCTGGATGTCGTTGCAGAGCTGATTGAGAATTCTCGTGAGGGCGCCATGGCGAAAGTCAATCGCGATAGCGCTTGAGCCGCGTGAGCTTCTGTTATCAAAGCTGGTGCAATCGATTTGCCTCTAGAGGATCTCGGCAGCTTATCGGTCTCTATACTGTCTTTGGTGCCATCGACTTGCACTGGAGAAAGAAGCGAAACGATATCAAATACAAAGGGATCGGTTTGATCTGAGGTGATAGGCTTCGAGGGAGATGGTTGCCAGAACTGTCAAACGGTAGGAGACTGTTAATGAGTGGCCTCGCACCTTTCTGTACAGGATATGCCACTGAGCACCACTCACTTGTGCCATATGCTTGATGATCATCTTCCACCGCTTGAAAGTTTCTTGAACCGCGATTGTGTAGGGGCTACCTCGAGCTGTGGGCGATATTTTGTCGAGCTGACAGAGAGAAAATGAGCAAGAACATCATCACAGTCATCCTCGCTCCATCTCATCACTTCTTTCTATCTGACTTACACCTTTAGTTAAGAAAGGCAGAAAATCCTAGGAACCATGCAAATCAGCGATATATCCATGCAAGCCTACCTTCGACCAAGTTCGACCTACTTTACTCCTGTACATCTCCTGTAGCATTACCTCCGCGGGATTGAATGGCCAGGGGCGAGACTGTACCGTCAGAGAACCGTCAACGTAGCCTTTGAAGAGTTTACAAAGCATATATGCTGAGCGGGGGTTAATAAGAAAAGAGTCAAACCTACTTCTAGATCGGTCGACTTGAGTAATTGATCAATAATCGACTCCAACAGCTCTGTCTGCGAGCGAGTTTTGTAGACGGGAGATGTGACATCGGCGCCAGATGCTAACTGTTTGGTAATTGATGCGTAAAGATCCCAGGCCTCAGGTGACACCATGTTCTGCTGGCTTTTCAGATCCGCGTGCAGACGACCCGCCAGGAACCGCAGTACAAGCTGAAACACTGCTGGATCGGTCAGGTTGCCAAGGTTATCGAGGTTGACCTTGTGAGGGCGACGACGAGATCGTCCCAATAGTCTGAACAGGCTAAGTGAATGGCATGCTACACTCATCATCAGTGCGAGGGACCAGATCTGAGAGGAGATGATGCCTTTCTCCGGCGTGAACCGACAGCCGGACTTGTTCATATTGGCATTTTCTTCCACAAGATCGTCGCAGCCGCGAAGTAATAGCGGAACGAATAGGATGGAAGAGACACCTGATTCGGAGAATATGGTGTGTGTTGAAGATGCCCACAGGAGCTCGGTGAATTGCCCGGGGTTGCCGCCGCCGAGTTGTAGGAGGGAAGTGTAGAGGGTGTAAGTGGCGCTAGCTGTACTTGGATCGTTGGCGTTCATGGCTGATAGGGGAATCCCCTGGCTATCCGTTGAGGTCGAGATAATCTCCGTGATATCTTACAATGACGCTGCTGTTCAGTATTGGAGGAGGAAGGCAAATGTTCAGTTATATCGAAAGAAATCAGATGGGATCATGACAATAGTCATGGCTGAAACCACCCGACGTCGCACGGACCTCTCAATGGACGGGGCCCCGAGTGGCAAAATCAGCCCAAGCTGAAATGCTGACTCATTTCCCACGTGTTTGATAAGGATCCCTGCAACCAAACAATCGCGATGCGACTGATTTCCTTTCACTGGGACAAACCGCGTGCATACAATACAACTAACACTCAACAATCATCTCCGACTCCAACATATTCCTCATGGAGTCCTTCTTCTCCCCCATGCCACCGGCTAGGTCTTCACCCCCATCGCAAACCCCCACGACCGACTTTGCTCTCCTCGAATCCCAAAAGGAAAACATCCGTCCGCTCGCAACTGGCAGATCGGCTGCTACTCTTTCGACGCTGTTTGTCAAGGAGTCGTCGGCGGCCGAAAAGGTCATCAGCGATGGGCATGAGCAGTTCCAGAAGGACATCGAAGATGCTGAACGGAGAGATAGAGAGGGCGAGGACATGCCGGACGGGGTTCAGGATGTCCTGGACATGTACAACAAGTGAGTTTGGGATGATGTTGGGGAGCGGAAAGGCGCTGATTATCATGTACCAGATATATCCTCTTCACCATACAACATCATCCGTCATCTGCGACTCACCTCCTCCCTCTCCTCGAGTCGACCACCAGGCGATTTCTCACTGACTTGAGGTACGCACAAGATGCTCGATACCTCAAGCTATGGGTAATGTACACTCGTCATGTTGAGCGACGGGAGGAGGTGTGGGCGTTTCTAGAATCTAGAGACGTTGGAACGCGCCACGCAGTTTTTTATGAAGAGTGGGCAACAGCAGCCGAAGGCCTTGGTCGGTGAGTGCCTTCTTTACAGCTTTGCAAGACCTACACTGATAACTCCCGACAAAGACGGAAGAAGGCCGATGATGTTTATCGTTTGGGTATCGCTCGTAAAGCGGCACCCGTAGAACGACTCAAAGCTAGACATCAGGCTTTTCTCGCACGAATCCTAGTCGGTCCATCAGGGGTCGTGCCCGACGATGAGCCAGCTCTACCAGCCCGCACTCCTGGACGCTCAGTCCTTGGGATGGTCGGTGCCTCGTCGGCATCTACTTCGTCCGTTTCCGGTGCTGTCCAAGCCGCCTCAGCCCCTCGTCAGGCTACTCGTAACCCTAACGGATCCAAGATGGAGATCTTCTCCGACGATCAGGGAAAGGCAGAGGACACCGCTGCTGGTGAATGGGCTGACTTTGGAACCAGAGATGGGAGAAGAAAGGAGAATACGGTCGAAGCTGGACCATGGAAGGGCGAGGTCCTCCCACAGAGCGCAGCCAGGGCGAGGGTTGTGCCTAGAACGCCCAAGGTGGAAGTGTTTAAAGATGAGGTGCGTGCTGGAACGGATCGAGAAACTCCTGATAGCTGATTATTGTCTCTACGTAGAGCGGAGAGGATGCAGTGAGAAGCGCAGAAGATGTCTTCACCCGCATCAAGCAGCCTCTCACCGAAGCGGAAATGCTCAAATCTGATCCACTCCGGCATTACGACACGAGCTCAATTTCGACCTCAGTCCCCAGTCATCCTTCTCTACCAGCACCACCCTCAGCTCGGAAACCCCCTTCAAGGCCTAAAGCATCGGCTTCAGCTACGCATTTCGTCAAACAGCCTTGGGAATGCCCGACAGATGGCGCTGAAATCAAGTCAAGCAGTGGAAAGCTGGAGAGAAGAATGTTTGACTGGAACAATGTCTACAAAGGAGGAGAAGAATGGAGTTTCGAAGAAGTCCGAGCGAGACAAAGAGGACTATTGGGAAAGGAGTGGAAAGGAGAGGTGCGGGAGTGGGAGATGGCCTGGCATAAACCTGGATGTGAGTCGCCTTGCTACTTCGTCGTAGGTAATGCTTATATACTCCACCGGCAGCTTCGACTCCTAAACAGGAAAAGAAAAAGGCGATGCCGTCCCCAACTGTGAACACTAAGCTGGCAGACGAGGATGTTAGAGGCATGTTCAATCAGACCATCGGCGCCGGTCATCGAGACTCTGATGACTCCGGATCTGAAGGAACATCAGAAGACGATGAACAGGACGATGATGCTGTACAGGCTCTCCCGACCCCTCTTCCAGTTCGCCCATCTAGCCTTCCGATCACAATGCTGGCGTCAGCTGGTTTCGTCCCACCCACTCCTACTCCAGCATCAGGGCATGTCACTCAGAGTCGGCTGTTCAGTCAATCCATCGTTATGCCAGATTCAGCACCCGTTGTATACAACGACGAAAACGCTGTGTTTGCTTCTGCGAGTAAACCAGGCAAGTTCAATGTCTTCAGCGAGACGCCTGCCAAGACTCCACTGGCGTCTCGCACACCTCTCGCCACGACCAGTAGCTCGAAGCCGAGGGCTTTTGGTGTTTTCTCCGAAGAAGCCCACGAAGTCGATGCTGCTGGTATACAATCATCGACGACCTCTGTATCCACGCCCCTGAACGTATTTGCTACCCCTGCGTTGTTTGACAGACGCCAACCTCGCCAAGTGGGTTTCCGACCGATTCTCGAGGAGGAAGAAGTGGAAGGAGCCGAGCATTTTGTCCATGATGATGAGACGCAGGTCAACGTCAACGAAGTGGATGAGGATGAAGATGAAGAGGCGCTGGAGATGCCAGGTCGTAGAATGAGACGGTTCCACGCCATCCATGAGATGACACCTATTACTGAACGGACCTGCGAATTCACCACACAAATGACGATGAGATTGTCGATTGGGGGGGCAGGGTATGGGCGTCGGGTCAGTACGGCTCCGACAGAGTTCGAGAGTGGCGAGGAGGGTGATGAAGCTGTCATGATATCTGATCCGGCGGATGTGGCTGGGAGTCTAACTGCGCCTGCTGAGGTGTCGGAAAGTCAGGTAGTTGAGGATCAGAACAGTCCTGGTCAAGTCGGGGAGGTAGACGCCCTTGATCGATCTGGAGCGACATCTACGACCCCAACCTCACCGAATAGCTGTTCTGGGATCTTGGATGCCAATTTCCAGTTACCAGAGGGGTTCACCATCCAGGCCAGAGCGGATCATTCGGTCATCAACCAACATACCATGGTCATTAAGGATGCTTCCGGTCGTGCCAACTCGCCATTCTCACCCCCTGCAGACCACGAGGATAGTCCGGAGATTGTAGCTCCGCAAAGAGCGGAAGCCTCCGACAGAATTCCTGCTCCGGTCTCCATTTCACCCAGAGCTGATCTTCCAAATCCATGCAACCCTTCCGACGACGAGGTGATCGCCACACTGCTGTCCCTTGTCGACCCGCCACTCACTTCTCTGCCTAACTTCGTGGATCTCCGGAATACCACCTCGAACCAATTGGATAAACTGCAGAAACATACCAAAGCCTCTCAGCGGCGGGGAAGTGCATCTTCTGCCTCTCGCCAATCTCTAGCCGCAGATGACTGCTATGTCCTTTCCCTCCATGGACGGGAGTTCGAGATCAAGGAGAAGATTGGGGAGGGTGGATTCGGGGCTGTCTTCTTAGCTGTTGATCTGGCTGTTCGACAGGCTCAAGACGACCTCGACTCTGATGACGAGGACGATGGAGATGACGACGTCGATAGGTCGTTGGTTGCTATCAAGGTCGAGAAGCCTTCTTCCGTTTGGGAGTGCATGATGCTCTCCAGGGTCCACTCGAGACTGCCAAACGATCTTCGACTGTCCATCATCAACTCACGAGAGCTTTATACATTTGCCGATGAGAGCTTCTTGTTACTTGAGTACTCAACTCAGGGGACACTATTGGATATCGTGAACAAGGCCGGGACTATGGGTATCGCCCCGACCATCTCGGGAGGTACATCGGGTGTGGACGAACTCGTCGCTATCTTCTTCACCATCGAGCTCCTAAAAGCCATTGAAGGCCTCCACTCTGCAAACTTTATCCACGGTGATCTGAAGATCGACAACTGTCTCGTGAGACTGGACGACATTCCCAAATCTCAGGGCGGCTCGTCAGCCTGGTCATCGACTTATCGTCCCGACGGATCTGAGGGATGGTCATACAAGGGAATTAAGCTCATTGATTTCGGTCGGACTATCGATCTTTCACTCTATCCTGCGGGGAGGAGTCAGACTTTTACAGCGGATTGGAAGATGGATGAGAGGGATTGTGTGGAGATGAGAGAGGCTAGACCTTGGAGCTTTGAGACTGATTACTTTGGCTTGGCCGGGGTGTGCTATTGTCTCTTATTTGGAAAGTATATCTCCGCGGAGGCGGTGACTACCGCGGAGTCGGACTCGGAGAAAAAACACAAAATCGCGACACCTCTAAAGCGAGTGAGTATCATCTCTCCTTCACTTGACGCCAACATGTCGTGCCCATTTGGGGTTTCACATAACACAACGGAACGAGTAGCTGACCCATCTGGTTTCTTTGGCAGTACTGGCAATCCCAACTTTGGACACGCTTGTTCGACACGCTCCTTAACCCCCGACTCACATCCTCAACAGGCAGTCTCCCGATAACGTCAGAGCTGACGGAGATCCGGGGGGAGTTTGAGGGATGGCTGGAAGAGAATTGCCAAAAGGGCGGCAAGAGCTTGAAGCCAATGTTGAAGAAAATTGAGCTTGGGGCTTTGGTTCGTAGGGGTTGATGCGGTGGGTGCGTGGCTCTTAAGATGCAATGGGAGGTGGAGGCGGTTGAGATGTTCTTGTATGAATTTCACCATCTTTATGTATTGCTTTGGGTAGCTCGTCCTGTCTGGCTTGATGAGTGTTCGATTTCGTTCTAAGTAATATATGCATACTGAATGGATCTATCCACATGACCGTTTATACGTATAAGTGTTTCTCGAGTGTCCGAGGCCCCAGCCGGTCTCCACTAAATCCCTGCCCATGAATGTACCTTCGTCTCATGTCACGTCCAAACTCCACCTGACCGGAGAAGGACCACCATCTTGTCTAAGCAGGAGGTACAGCCTTCTCCCCGAATCTAGGCCTCAACATGCCTTCCAACTCCTTGACCAATTCTATAACCGGCTCATCATACGGCTTGAGATACTCCTCATCCCCCTTAATCCTCACAGCCGTCCGTATAGTCTCCGATGTAAGAGTGAATCCCACAGTCTTCTCGCAGACCCTCATATCCATCCCACCTAGTACCACCCTGAGTGCAGCCTCACATTTACCCCCMCCCCTCCCGCCGGCAGTCATGATACCCACGGGCATATCATGGAATTCGTTGAACAGGTGATCGATGGCGTTCTTGAGTGGCGCAGGGATACCCCAGTTATACTGCGGTGTGAGGATTAGCATCCCGTCCCATTTTAGGACAGTTGCGGACCATTCTCGGACGAGGGGGTCGGAGTATGCACCGGGCAGGGTGGAGATGGGATGAGCGGCCGGGGGGAGGGCATCGAGTAGGAGTGGGAGAGGGTGGGAGGGAGAGGTACGGAGGTTGATGAGTTCAATGGTGAGGTTTGGGAAGGTATTGGACAGGAGGGGGAGGAGGTAAGTCGCTATGCCGGCTGTGTTGGATTCGAGGCGAGTCGAGCCGAGGATCAGACCGATCTTCTTTGTGTCCATGGTAGGATTGGAAGCGAAATGGCTGCGCGGGAACCGAATTATCAAATGCTGGCTTCTACCACTACATGGAAATGGACGGACACACGTTAGTACAAGAGGACTTACGATGTAGTGTCCACAATCGTAGTAGGTCTAGCGACTTGTGATACCACCGCTCTCAACGAAGAGATAGACAGCGACTGATAGCTGCTCGCCAATAGTAGTCCAGCTAAGAACGCGACAACGACTGTCCAACTCGGATTCGCAAGTCGCAGAGACGGACGAGCTGACGGTCCAGCCGTTGAATCAGTGGTTGGTGCAGTGGATTGTGACTTCGTACTCATCTCGGCGTTGGGGGACGCTATATATAGCAAGATACCTTCTGATCCTGCCAGGCTGGAGAATACCGATGCCGATGCCGATGCCGGCGATAACGACTTCCCGATTGCCGAGTCCGAGGTCCGCCACGTGTCAGGCACGTGGGCTTCGTCGGAGATTGTGAGGTTATCTCAGTTCGTCCTTAGCAAGTAGCTAACGATGGAGTCGTCAAACGTAGTGTAGATATGCGCTCCGGAGGATCACACTCTGACCAAGTGAATAGTCTGCATGCCATAGCTGTAAGAAACTCGCTGAACTCCTTCCAGACTCGCGAACCAGAACTACACCACCTCGCGTCCGGTACGTCCCTCTTCTCACCTCGCTCTCCTTATATCCGTCATGAGAACGTAGAAACTCATGTCATTATTCTCATCGGTCGGCAGGAGTCCATGCTACAATATTGGTTTATCAGATCCGCGGCGACTCATTGCTAGATGCTAGGTCTGTTGAGAGACACGGTGGACTGGCGGGATGGAGAGCAGTCAAGGTCGTTAAAGCTGGGGCTAGTGGGAAGACGCGGGGGATGATGCCGCATAACATCTTGAAGGAAGTGTTGATTCTTGGGAAATTACGGCACCCGAACGTATGTATGCCGTCGATCTTTGCTTCTGTTCCGACCTGAGTCGTCGCGGACGGCATAACACTAACACCCATTGGACGCCGCTAGATAATCCATCTGATAGACTATGCCTTCTCTCCTTCCTCGACAGAACACCAACTTCTCCTCCCCCTCCTCGCATTTCCTCTATCCACACTCCTCTCATACAACCTCAATATCCACCTAACGAAATCGCTATCCTACCAACTCCTGCTCGGAGTGCATTATCTCCACTCCAAGAACGTCGCACATCGGGATCTCAAACCCCAAAATGTGATGATAGGCTGGGATGGGGTGGTGAAGATCATAGATTTCGGGACTGCTTGGGAGGAGAATCCCCAGGGAAACGGAATAGAGGATCTGGGAGGAGAGTGGAAAGAGGGCGAGGATACTATGTGTATCCAGGTTGGATCCGGGTGGGTTGGCTACTTTCCTGTATCTCGTCAGATGGACCCGTAATCAGACATGCCAACTAAGAGGGATAAATCATTGAGCGCTGCTGACATATCCCCGGATAGATCATATCGAGCTCCTGAACTTCTATTTGGCCCTCCGGTGTATTCCGCAAAGGCAATAGACCTGTGGGCTGTGGGAACGATCATCGCCAACTTCTTCACGGCCTTAGTCCCATTCTCCCAGACTCTCGATATCGATCCGGATCCGCTAGAGGACGGTTATGGCCATTCCTCGGCAGTATCTCAACCAACAGACGGTCAGAGTCTCACGAGAAAGACACTGTTCGACTCGACCTACGGAGACCTAGGGCTCGCCGCTAGTATCTTCCGACTAAGGGGGATTCCAACGGCCGGAACATGGCCTGTGAGTTGCACGCTTCCCTATGGTCTACGTATATTGACGATGTTGATGACGGTATGAACGGTTCCATAGGAGTTTGACGACCTCCCCGACGCTGGGAAATTCGCTTTTCACCCGGCAACACCCCCCTCCCGATCGTCCCCAGACACGTCAGATCGCTCTTCCGTAGGAGTTTCATCCTCAACAGTTGCAGCGATAGACACCCTGAAATCTCACCTCCCAGAGCTGAGTCGTCTACCTCCCGACACATCGTCCCATATCCTACAACTCATCGAGGGGTGTCTACAGCTCTCGCCTTCACGCAGAGTCTCCGCGGAAACTGCAATACAGGGAGGCTGGTATACGCAGTCCCCGGTTTTATTACCTCGAGCGATGGCGTCGTGGATAGAGGACGAGATGGGGGATACGGGGGTGGACTTTGTTTATGAGGTCGAGGGTGAGGGGATGGTACAGCTACTCCAGGGCTATCTTGTGGGTGCCAGGAGGGGTTTGGAGGAGCTGCAAGCGGGGCAACGATGAGACTTGAAGTGGAGGGTTGCAATGGATACCTAGCATGCAATGATACCTTTGACGACAGCTCACTTGTCCCTTTATAAGAAGTCGAATATACAACTAAGAAAGTTCAACTATCTTGCTCTACTTCTCTATCATTATACAGTCCTTCTAGTACACTTGGCACCATACAAAGCAATTTCAAACAAGATCAACGCTTAAGCCCCCGTCTCACCACTCCTATAAAGGAGACGCCGTACCTCCATATCCCCCAAAGATATCCCATGCTCCGAAAGAAGATGTCGGCGAACATCGTAAACCCTCCAAAACCTCGCCAGACACCTTGTCTCCTCCCCATCCTCGTCTCCAAGCTCTTTTCGTAAAGAGTTAGCAATCACCGCAAACCCTTCCATCTCGCTACCACCATCTTCTCGGAACGCCTCTGGCAGATACAGAGTTGCCGGACAGCCGTATCGCCTATATTCAGAGCCTCCGGGCAGGTAGGCTTCTCCCGTGAAGGATTTCCCTGGTGAATCCACATTGGGATAGGAGGATGGGGATGGAGATCGGGCGGTGGTGGATGTAGTGTGGGAGACTAAATGTCTTTGGAGGTTTGTAGCGTGTGCGTAGGATTTTGAGCAGTGTGGACATGTGTGAATTTTGATTTTGAGGTGGGCTGTGCGTTTGTGGGTGTCTAATGCGAATTTCTACGCACGTGTTTTTCATCAGTTGTCTTCTTCTATGAGTTCATTGAGAGTACAGCAAGGATAGGCAAGACACTTAGTTACCAAATTGACTCACCGTTTTAAATCTTTTCCCGCACTCTTCGTCCTCACAAGCCCATTCCTTCCCAGCCTCGCCATCGATCAATCTTACCAGCTTCGGGCTCTTCCCACCCAGAGTGGCTACTTCACTGCGCCGTCGCTTCTTCGCTCGGCGCGATAATCCCTCGGCAATAATGGGTGGAAGGTCCTCTTCGGTCGGGGCACTGGTCCGCAACTCCAGGTCGAGTTCGCGGTCTTGGTGTACTTTTAGATGGTCACGGAGTTTCTGAGCTGATTTGAAGGTTCGGCCCTGCAAAAGTACATTGTCAGCGGTGATTCTGGAACCTGATCTTGAATGCCATCTGCAGCGGGGAGTTTATCGAACTACCAGTTAGCTATGACTTACCCCGCATTCCTCATGGGGACATGTTGGCGGATGATCTTTATGTATATGAGCTTGAAGGGCGGACCATACTGGGAAGCTCGGCATGTCGTCGACGTGAGAAGGATGGGAACAGGTGTACCGTGTGGCTAATAATATTTGCATGAGCATCTATACCTGTGTAGCTGGGAGAGACTGGATCCCCATGATGGAACAACATCTGACACCGGATCAGAACACTCACCGTCATGGGTCTTCTCGTGCGTCTTGAGCTGCTGTCTCAGGGCAAAAGACCATTTACACCCAGGATGTGAGCATGGATATGGCTTCGTCCCCGCCGCCATATGCGCCAGGGTAACATGGTCACGCAGCTGATGGGATTTGGTGAAGCTCTCGTCGCAATGCGGACACTAAACGGGTGTAAGATTATGTGGTCAGCCATCCCTTCGTAAACCGAGCTGATTGAATCTCACTATATACACGATCATCTCGTCATGCATTTTCTCATGTCTTCTGAGATGCGTGGCTGTCCAAAATCGCTTGTCACATGAGGGCCGAGTACACTGGAATGGCCGGTCATCGTTTGAAAGGTGAGTTCGAAGGTGAGCGGTCAAGTGTGAGGCCCGGAGGTAGGTCTGCGAGCAGTGAGGACAAGGATGTGGTCGCTACGGGATATTTTGTCAGCCAGCTATCGATCCTGTACGGGGATATTCTCACCAGACCCGTATGCGTCAGCTCATGTTCTGCCAATCGTGACGGCTTGAAATACGCTTTGTCGCATCCCTCGAATGTGCACACGAACTTCCGCTCAGTCCTGGATGGAGGACGAGAGGGTGGTGTCTTTGCTGTCAATGTCGATGAAGACGCCTCTGCGTTGATTGATGCATTCTTTGCCGGTGATGAGCTGGATTTGGCAGCCTTGACCGGGACTGGGGAGATGATGTTGGAATTGGGGGGAGTGAGGAAGGATGAGGATTGCGTAGAGCTGTTCAGATCCACCTCGGAGGCAGGCTGAGTGGGGAGTAGGAATCCAGGGAGACGAGGCTTTACTATTATCATGGTGAGCGATATGCCTAGCCGGCACTGGTGTAGAGCTCCATGGGTTGCTCTGACAGGCTCGGGAACGGTTTAAAACAACAACAAATCCTAAAAATCCAGGTGGCAACGAATGATAACTTTGATCCCGTCTCAGTTCTTCAATAGTACACGTGTAAATGGCTTGGGCTGGGCCGACGCGTTTGTTGTCTTTTGACGGTCGTTGATCTTTCCTATCGCTGACAATATCATTTGGTTAAAATTCTGAGCGTCTACGACTACCAACGGAGCTGAAGCCGAGTCGACTACACCCTATATCATTGTGGCCATGTCTGTGAGCTGAAAAGACTCTCGTCAAAGCAAGGCCAGGCGCCGCGCTGGGAAGGTAGCTGCGCTAACCCTCCTCATTCACTAGTCATATGAGAATGGCCAACCTACACGACGACCTGATATCAAACGGAAATTGGTAGTTGTTGGCGATGGAGGTAAGTCGATATCTGTGTTGCTTTGATTGAGGAAATTGGGGAGCAATATACTGAACCCAAAGCCCAGGCTGCGGAAAGACTTGCCTGTTGACGGTGTACGCCGAGAACCGGTTTCCAGAGGTGGGCATTGACTTGATCTATCTATCAACCTGTACACTTTGTCCTGGAGCTTCTTGGGAGCAGATCCAGTCACAAACCTCAACCGCTCCGTCTACGTATTACCATCCAGATTTCTCCTTGGTGCCTGAGAGCTGAAGAGCACTGACCCTGTCTGCAGGATTACGTCCCAACAGTATTCGAGAACTTGATAACAATAATTCCTCATCCATCGGATCCGACGAAAATCATCGAGCTGGCTCTGTGGGACACGGCTGGTCAGGAGGATTTCGACCGATTACGTCCGCTGAGTTATAATGACACCGATGTGGTCCTGGTGGTATTCGCTTGTAATCACCGACCTAGTTTGCTGAATGTCCAGGATAAGGTGAGTGTGGAAGGGCTCTACGCTTCGTCATTCCTGTATTTGTTCAGTATCTTGTGCGATCTATCGGGTTCCGTGTTGCGCTATACACCTTGCTCTATTTTCTGGCTCATGTAGCACGCCTCCTAGCTTGCCTGCCTTCTTCGTCACCTTGAATGACTTCAAAGCTGACCACTCTCGCTCGTTCTCTATCCCCACCTCAGTGGTACCCCGAAATGGCCCATTTCTGCGAATCCGTCCCCCTCCTCCTAATCTGCACAAAAATCGATCTCCGCCAAGACCCCACCACAACCTCCCTAATGGCCGCCCAAGGTACCACGCCAATAACCTCAATAGAAGGCGAGAAAGTCGCCAAAGCGATTGGTGCGAAGCGGTATCTAGAGTGCAGTGCTAAAGAGGGTTTTGGGGTCAAGGAGGTTTTCGAAGCTGCCGTTAGAGAGAGTTTGGGGAAGGGCAAGCTTGGGCTTGGGATGGGACGGAGAGCGGGCAAGGGGGCGAAGAAGTGTGTGGTCCTGTAGAAGTGGGCAATGAGAGAGGGAGCCAATAGGTGTTTCTGGGAGATGATTGTGGGAAGGGCGATCTTGCCAGGACCGTGACAACTGGCGAGTTGTGATTGTATTTACGCTAGCGGTCGTATCAGTATTGGACGTGGCTTATACCCTGTATCCTATACACCGGATGGAAATGAGCTTTTCTTAATGAAATTCGATTCCACTGGATCCGCAGCGCATACAAACATGAGTGGCCGATTGCTATCGAGTGCATCGTGACATTAGGCTACAACAAAGCGGATGGTAATTATACTATCGGTCCTCTATCGAGGTATGATGTATCCAGCAATACCTCCAAATGAAGAGTTACAAGTTGAGCTGATCCTCAATAGCTTTGCGAAGCTCATCCACCTCTTCTTCCTCCTCCTCAGTCTCCTTCGAAATCTCTTTCTCTGTGTTGTTTGTCTCACCCCCACTCTCCCGTTTATCCTCCACCTTTCCACCTTGAACGTCAGCCTCGCCCTCCAAATCCCTCCACCGCCTCTCCAGCTCCTCATTCCCCTTCCTAATAGCCTCCTCAAGCTCTTCTTTCCACCCCAGCTCCTCAGCTAGGATCCAGATTGCGCCATCTGCGTCGCCTGGAAAATACATATCTCGATCGACATCGGAGACCTCCCATTCCTCCTCCTCCTCCTCGGCATCATCCGAGCCTGAACTCTCATCCTGGTCAGATTCTTCAGAATCGGCCTCGACGGCATTTGCGTTCGGAGAAGCCGTTGAACTTCTGGCCATCTTGGAAGCGGGATTTGCGTTTGATAGGTCCGATCTGAGGAGACGCTTGAACGGTCCGACTGCTTCGCGATTTATCAGGAGACGAGGGACGGAGGGTCCCGCGTAGTCTTCTACTAATGAGGCGAATGGGTGGACTTGAAGGGATGTTCCGATGACTATTAGGAGATCGCAGTCTTGTAGATCCTAGATTACCTCTTGTTAGCTTGGTCCACCTTTGAATAAATCCCCCCTATATCCACTCCCTACCCAGGTTGAATACGACAGTTCGTGACCCGTATTCTACACTTGAATACTGTAAGTAACAAGACCCACCTCCAGTCTCCGAAAGAACCTCTCGGGCAAACCCTCTCCAAAAAACACAATATCAGGCTTAACCAATCCCCCACATATTTCACATTTGACTACCTTGCCCTCCCTCACGCCAGCCTTCAACACCTTCTCACTAGCCACCGAACGTCGACATGAAAGACAATGGGAGCTCGCAAAAGACCCGTGGGCTTCGACGATGTATTCGGGAGGTAGACCAGCGAGGGTATCGAGGGTATCTATGTTCTGGGAGAAGGTTCTTAGGAGATGCGAGTGGGAGAGCAGGAGGGTTTGGAAATAATGTGTAGGTGTTGGCTGAGTTTTTGTTAGCTTTGCGATGGGAATGGGAAAAGGGAATTGGACGTACGAAATGTTTACCGGGATAAAGCTCTTTAGCCAGGATCCAGAATGGCTACAGCCAGTCAGCATTTCGACCGATTTCATGGGAATCTCGTTGAGACAGAGAACGACAAAGATTGGAGGATACATACCTTGGGATTCCGTTTGAAATAATTAAGCTCAAACACAGCTTCGGGGAACGGGAGATTCAATCGTTGCAGATTCGCATAAAGCCCAGTCGACGGGGATCTGAAATCTGGGATTCCGGCTGATGTCGAGATTCCAGCTCCAGTGAGGAGGACGATGTTTTTGGCTGCGATGGGAATGTGGGATCAGTGATCTTCTTTCCTGTATCGAATGTATAGGTTTAGGGAACACCGGAAAGCAAAGCGCAGAGAACAGGAGCGAGACGGAGTAGAGGGAAGCGGAATGATAGAAGGACATACCTTTCCCGGTTTTAATAAGGTTCGCTACCTTCTTCAAAGTCTTGCGAGACTGCTCCGGAGGGCTTGAGGTGGACATTCTGGGTTGGTTGTACTGTCCTCCACCTCAATTGGATACTGGAAGTCTTTGAGAGGAACAGGATGGGCAGTCGTGAGTTCATATCGAGAGTGCCGAGAATCGGCCAGCGCTGTTTCACCGGTACTGGCTCCGGCGGAAGGCCAGTCCGAATAATAGAGATTAGATTGCAAGTCAAGACTATTAGTCCACTAAATATACAGCATGCATTATTCCACAAGGATCCCACCAAGGTATCATCAGAAGAAACGCCATACTATCACTATCTCCTCTCACCCCTATCCCACCAGCCTACAGCAACATCGACTATCTCTGTCCATTCCTCGCCGCACTTCCCGAAGGCGACAGCGTCATAGGTTTCAGTCCACTGGGCGTCCCTGTCCCCGGCCCCGTCCCACCCCTCCCCTGGAGACTTGCTACCTTACCACCGAAAAAGCTGCCTAACCCTTTTCCAATACCGCCCAACGTCGCGCCAATCTCTGCGAGCTGTGTCGGCGTCCCGATCCCACTCCCCAGGACGCCTTGACCGCCTCCACCGCCCGGTTGCGTGGGTGTACTAGTGGTTGAGGATGAGGCTGTTGAGAGTGGTCTTATTCCATTTGCGTTTGGCGAGTCTCGCCCCGAACTCGATGCGGCTGAAGTTGATGTTGAGCTTGTTTCGCGGTCTTTGAGACGGTTTGAGACCTCTGACCGGACGCCGTCAAATGCTTTGAGCAAGGTTGAAGAGCCGGCCGTGAAGACAGATGTGAGGGCTTCCCGTGTAGGGGCTAGCTGTTCGTCTAGTCGAAGATCATGCAGTCCCTCTAAGCAGTGGGTCATGATATCAATGTCTGTTTTACTCGGTTCTTTGGATGAAGAGATATGCTTACCGGCCAGTCTTAGGCCCAGATCTGAGACTGTCGTCACTTTGCCATCACAAGGATGCCTATGACTGACGTCAGCTCATTGCGTCCCTCACAATCAAAGAGTTCGCTGTACGATAGCTTACCTGGGTTCACAGAGATCGAACAATACTGGATCAGTCACAGCATTCCATGTCTCAAAGGCCGGTGTAGCTTTGAAAGCAGACAACCAAGCCTCTGAGAAAGGGGCTAGCACATTCTGCTCCGCTGCTGGATGGTTCCATCTATCAGTCCACGTCCTGGGTTTGCATGCTTGCGGTAGGAGATGATTTAAAGAATGCACTCACCAACCCCAACAATGGATATTTCCTGCGCCCTACCCTTCGCGATAAAATCTGCATATTTGATCGACGACAGCGCAGCACATATATACTCCTCGAACCGTGATCGCAGATCGTCATCACTGCCTCTGAAACTGTGGGGAATCAGCTGATTTCTCCGAGTTTCCGATCTTGGAGGCCACAGCTTACGACAGTTCAGCTTGAAGGCTGTTATCCTGACAGTGGATTTTTAGCATGATATAGACGACACCTCTTCAAGAGATCCACGATGACATACCGATACCCATGTATCTTCGACAGTCTTCACAACGTCATCCATCCATCTACGATCTGACGGGGTCAGCGCTACCAATCTCTCGACCTTTGGGTCCGAGAAGTCGAAAGTGGTGTGTTCTATCTAATCATTCCGGTCAGCAATGCGGCAGGCGGGATCCAAGTCAGTTCTCTTGAATGCAAGACCAATGCTCACATTGACCATTAAGTCATATTTGCAGTCCTTCTGTTGGGTGACAATCTGATTTGTAGTCCCAGCCAACCAGCTTCTTGCTCTCAGAGTCTCGATCTGCTGCAATGGTAGGTAAGGCTGAAAGAAGGCACCCTGTCCGAAGATATGGAGGGCTGATTTTGAATGGCATCTATCAGCTGCTGAGGACTGATGAAGACATAATGCACCGAACCACTCACGCAGACCCATATATCTGAGTAATGAAGCTCGATCAGAAGTCCGAAGTGATGTAGGTCTTGTCTTCGCCTTGTAGAAATCGAGATCCGGAGAACCCGAATCCTGAAGATTCATGAGGAGACCTTTTGAAACGATACCATCAGCATCTACTCGGGATAGTTTGACCACATCGAGCACGTACCAGGCATCAAGGACACCAGCGAGTACTGATACGTGCAAAGCATCTCTACGGGATATCCAAACAATAGTACCTGAAAAGTGTTGACAGCTATCAGCATTGGACGTCCATGTTTAATGACGGGCGGGCGACAGCTGTTCTTACCCGTTTCTGAAGCATGAGCATTTTGAGGAGAACCAAAGTCTTATGTCGGAATTTGTGGATGAGCTCCCGGAGACTGGTTCCTATATATGACATTAGTAGACGTCCATCTGTCAGTTGCGATTCGCGGGAGTGAGTCTCATATGGCTAGGGCGGCTCCTATGGTGCAACCGAACTCACCCATATATATCGCTCCCTCCCCTGCTTTCCCAGCCAAACTCCCTTCTAGGCTAGTATAGAAATCCTCCAGGATTTGTGTTTGGGTGAAATCTCTGGAGATAGAAGTTAATCTCCACACGAACTACAACCAGGTCACTGTGGACGAAATAATACCCACTTCTGCGCAAAATATGCTCGTGTAACAACCCCAAGTCGATCTCTGTGATTTACTTGTCAGACCCGGACAGGAAGCGCTGTCACATTTATAAATCCGATACTCACCGTATTGGTCCCTAAAACGAGCTCAATCAATCACCAGCTTTGGTTCGAACAGGAGAGTTGAGCTCACAAATACAGGTTGAGACGCTATGACCACTACCGCTTTCTGCACCGTACTCCGTGTCACATCACTAGGTCTTTTCAGCAACTCGGAGCTCGAGAGCTGCCGGTTGCACCTAAAGTTTGAATATAAAGACAGTCATTATGTATTCCGACGCCATTTTCAGCATAATGAGAAAGAAGCGGAGCTCACGAAATACCAAACAGCGTCTGATTGGGAGGGACATTGGTTTCCACTCCCTCGCCCTCGGAAGGATCATATGTACAATGCTGAATTGGTAGTGTAAGGGAACTAGGTTTGCTAAAGCTATAGCAGTTCGATTTCAGACTCACGAAGTAGGAGTAATCTTCTTCACTCTAGAAAACAAATCAACCATTCAGCTCGATCATTTCTATCTCGGTGTATGATACTGACCAGCGTAGTGCTGACAGCTTATCACTTACCAGGTGAGCCCCGTCAGGCAATGCTAAGAACGGTAAGAGTCTAGTCAGATCCTCATCATCCGATATCGCATTATGCAGAGCAGCTGGATAGGCGAATTCGACAGTCGGTCCGATCTATGAAACATCCATGCATCATTAGCCTCTCGGATCCGATAAGAGAAGGAAGCTCAGAGGGAGCTCACAAGATGATTGAAATCCACCACAGCAACTCCCAAAACCAGAGGTACATTCCCCGTGTTCCTCCCAGATTTAACAGCAGGCGAGGAAAGTGCGTAAGGTCCCAACAGGGCTTTCGGGCTTCTAGAAGTGAAGCTGACGCTAGGAGGTGTGGATGTGGAGGGTTCTCGCCAGGGGTCCAAGGCTGAAGAGGAGCTTTCGGGAGCTCGGTCGGCGGAGAGATCTATGGCGTCAAAGCCTACTTCGGAGTAGGCTGACCATCGGGATCCCGAGGGGGTTTTGCTGGGATCCGGATCGGGGTCGGAGGTGGAATCGGACATTGCGCAGGAGCCAGAGGCTACCCGGGGCAGCTGGGAAGGAGAGAGGAGGGCAAAAGTGTCTTCAGAGGGTTGGGTAGACGTAGTAAGGAGGAGGAATGACGCGAGAGTCGGACAGATCAAACGCGCATTTCATGGCATTCTTGAACCCGGCGGAAAGCTCAATTACCACTGACCACCTTTCTCGGATTGTACTGGATTCATTTCTTCCTGCCGCTTATATCTTTTCGTGTCATGCTTGAGAATAGGAGAACTCTTTTAAGAACTCTTTACGAACTAGGAGCTATGCAAATCTCTTGCTACGAAGTAAGTCCAGCCCACTGACTACCGACCAAACGTCAGTTGAAATAGTTTTGACACCCTTCTGTCGCCACGAGGATACTAGAGGCTGTTTCAGGAGGGCCTGGGAGATGTGACGAAATGCATGTAAAGCCTGACCATCCGATAATCCTCATGTGTGAGATTGCGAAAAACCTAGGTCATCTTTGACCCTCACTCCCGCTCTTCCCTGTCTCTCCTCCGGATTTCGCTTCACTCGCCGGCGACGCTCCCTCTGCTGTCACCGCTGCTTCAGCACCTTCAGCACCTGCCGCCGAATCCTCAATCCCCTTCTCGGCTTTTAACCGCTCAAGTGCCCGGTACACTTTCGATTGAAGATAATGTGAATGTATGATAGCTGCTTTGGCCGCTCTTCTCGATGCTGCGGTACTTGGCGGCGCTGCTTTGCCTTCGGCTGGAGGAGGTGGGGGAGGTGGAGGGGAGTTTGCGGCGAAGATGGTATCGTAGTGCTGTATTTGAGAGTCAGTACAGCTTTCCATATTACACAACGGTGACGGTCTGCCAGTAGTTTGCAACCTCGACCGTGTCGTATCATGACAAGATGAAGACAACGGGTATCCTTGGTCCAACCCACCTTCTGGATAATCTCCATAGGATCGTCTTTTTTAACGTTGAGTACTAGTCGAGCTTCATCCAGACTCATCATGGATTCTGTCGACTGTCCCCGTGTCCCAGCGCCTGATGATGAAGCGACTCCCTCAGGCTTATATCTGGCATCTGCAAAAACACCGGGTATCAGTCACAGTCCCGTGCTGAAGATAACGCATGAAGGAGCGAAAGTCAGATCTTGTGATGGCTGGTCTGTGCTCATCATGGCCGAGCCGACCGCTGCTGCCCAAGGACTGATACCGTGCGGGGAGAATGGCACAACAAAAAAACGGCAGAAGGAGAAGGCACTCACTCCGGACAGCCTGTCTCCCTGCCTCCGCCATCGCCTTCCCAAATATCCTGGTTCCGGTCAGTATCAGGTCTACGATGACCTTTGGTGCAGACTACGATAAACAACGTCAGTATATACCTTCAGAGATCAGGCCTAGCACTTACCATTTTATACTACCGTCAAAGAGAAAGATCCCAGGAAAATCCCGCTTATATGTTGAATTGGACGTTATCAAATGATGACAGAGCGATCCCCGATGGGTATGATGGATGCAATACGGTATGTTGAGGAGATGACCTGTTCTGTGTGATGTCCATATATAAGTTGCGTTGTGATAGATTCTCGAAATCGACAACTCGGCATCTCCGGGCACGTGACAAGATAATGGAGGAACCGTAACGGGATAAATGCGAGAAGAATACATGGAAATAAATTAGGCCCATCAAGACTGCCACGTGGAATGACGTGCGGGGCCTCATGTTGATGATGTCTTGGTCGTCATTCTTGCAACAGAATGAATGAAACGCTCAACTCGCCACCACTGCATCAGCTTCTTCTGATCTTTACACTGCACTCAGAGCAACCTATGAGAAGAGAAAGGCAAACAACGATCCCAGTAGCTTCAAACAGGTTCCCAAAGCGTTGAATATCACCACTTCTAGCTCACGTAGTGTAGAGATCTATATAACATGCCCGGACACATACAACAACACTTCCATCTTCAGGAGACAGGCGAGGACGAAGTGGTCCTCCCCGCTGCTGAGGATGACGCTTCTGTACCTAAGGATGAGACTCCCAAAGCTAGAGCTGAGAGGGAGGCGAAGGAGAAGAAAGCCGGAGTGAGGAGGGTCAAGGTTGGCAAAATCGAGCTGGACCCCGATATAGGTGAATTCAGGCTCTTCATTTGCTTAGTCCTGTAGCGATCGCCTACGAAAGACCTATTCTGTACAGATGAGAGCTGATATACAATGATACTCTCATCGTTGGGATCCCTAGACTTTGCCGACTTCAAATCCACCGGGCCTGGCCTTGACTCTAGAGCCCTTTTAGACGAGAATGGCATGATCGATATCTGGGTGAACCTCAAGAAACCGCTACCGGACTTACCGAAAGACTATGCTAGGCCTGTCAAGGAATATGCCATAGACCCCGATAAGAGTGGCGATTGTCCCCCGCTCAATATCGTCGTCTTCATTGTTGGCTCCCGAGGTATGCTTCTAATGTGGCGCCACTGAGGTTAGGACGAACTACAGACGAAAAATGCTGATGGATGTGAATTCCAGGCGACGTCCAGCCCTATCTTTCTCTAGCACTTACCATGATACAATCGCATTCCCATCGCATCCGAATCGCCACTCACCCGGATTTTAAGGACCTGGTGTTAGCTGCCAATAAACGGTTAGCCGGGAAACGAGGAAAGGACGGAGTTAACCTGGAAGGGAGGTTGGAATTCTTCGATGTTGGCGGTGACCCCAAAGAGCTTATGGCGTATATGGTCAAGAGTAAGTCTTTTGATTGGACAATAGCGCTACGTTCCGAGTAGCGGTTTTGACGTGCCCACTCTTCCCAACAGATCCCGGCCTCATGCCAGGCATGGCGTCCCTGACAAATGGCGACATCCCGTCAAAACGGAAGATGACAGCCACGATGTTGGAGGGTTTTTATAGGTCGACTTTCAGTCCGGATATGGAGTCGGGCAATTCCTTTGCGGCAGATGCTATCATCAGTAATCCACCGGCTTTTGCCCATGTCCATATCGCCGAGGCTCTAGGCTTACCTCTGCTAGTTTCGTTCAGTGAGTTCAGCGAAGTAATGAGCTACAATGGCCATAAAGCCAGCGTATAGAAGCTCACTCTCTGCTGGTGTAGCTATGCCATGGTGTCCTACTACCGCTTTCAACCATCCCCTCGTCAATGTCAAGCAGACTAATGCGGAGAAAGGCTTGACAAACTACCTCAGTTATGCCTTGGCAGACTTACTGTAAGTAGCGCACTTGTATGCCTTTGAGCTAAAGAGCTGTAATCCGTACTGACGACTTTCACTTCGTAGAACCTGGCAGGGTTTAGGAGACATAATCAACGCGTTTCGGACTTCCTCCCTCGGCCTTGAGCCCCTCTCCTTAGCCTCTGGACCGAGCGCATTGGACCGACTGAAAGTCCCGTGGACATTCTGCTGGAGTGAAGGGTTGATCCCGAAGCCGAAGGACTGGAAAGAGCATATTGGTGGGTCCGCAGCTTTGCGTTCCTTAATTATTCTCTCTCAGGGTACTGGACGCATTGACTAACGCTATGACAGACATTTCCGGGTTCTACTTCTTGGATACAGAGGGGGAGTACGAGGCTGACCCGAAGTTGTTGGAGTTCCTGAATGCCGGCGAGCCCCCTGTATATATCGGGTAAGTGGACCTCTCTTCGAAGCAAAGCTATTGCTGAAGCCCACCAATGTAGCTTCGGTTCAGTAGTTGTGGAGGATCCCCAGGCGATGACTCGTGGGTCACGCTTTTTAGAGGTCTTCGGGCAAAATCCGTGCTCATGGGTTCGTTGTTGTAGAAACAATCTTTGACGCTGTCAAGGAGGCCAAAGTTCGCGCTCTGGTCAGCGCGGGCTGGGGTGGATTGGGAGGGTCGGCAATACCAGAGGGAGTTTTCATCCTCGAAGGTAAGGCGATAGAACGTCATAGAGCTCGGCGAGGGAGCTGCCGCTGATATTTCGTACTCAGGTAACATTCCTCATGACTGGCTGTTCGCGAATGGAAGAGTTTCAGCAGTTTGTCACCATGGAGGTTAGCATGATCGCTGGCAGCAAACAGCTTTGAGCTGAAGTCTGCTATAGGAGCTGGAACTACTGCTATTGGCCTACGGAATGGACTGCCAACGATTGTAGTCCCTTTCTTCGGTGACCAAGAGTATGTCGTTCTCTCCTTCCCCATCATACGGCTGTCCGCTTGACGCACCGCTCAGGTTCTGGGGAAACATGATCCATAAAGCCGGTGCTGGTCCTGCCCCAATTCCTCAGAAGCAGCTATCTCTCAGTAATCTGGCTTCTGCATTCAAGTTCGCAGTCTCCCCCGCGGCTAAGAAGGCGGCTGAAAAGATGGGGGAGCGGATACGGACTGAGAAAGGAGAGTTGAAGGGGGTTGCGTCGTTCCACAAGCACTTGCCTTTACTGAATATGAGGTATGTACTGACATCGATCGAATTGATGACCACCACGCCTCATGGAAATCTCTGGAGCCGTTAGTTGACACTTGGTTGTCTGCGCAGGTGTGATCTTGATCCCCAGCGAGTGGCTCTATGGTGGTCTGAAGAGCTGTGTTTGAGGCTTTCCGGGGCAGCCGCGGCCTTGTTGGTGGAAGCGAAGAAGATTGACTTGAAGACTTTGGAGCCTCATCGTGAGTCATCATGATCCCTCACAGGAGTACTACACCCTTGCCTATAGCTGACATCATACTTGGCGGCCTGGCAGGCCCAAAAGAATACGATACGAGAAAGCATGTGTCCGATCCAATTACTGGCGGCGGTGCGGCAATCTTCTCAACGATCACCAATTATTATGCCGGAATCGCCCAGATCTTTTACAACCCTGTGAGCTTGAGTACTCAGAAGCAGTAGGGGTGAAGTAGTGTCGAAGCATGGAACTGACATAGTCACCATGTTAGCCCAAGGGGATTATCAACACCACTACAGCCATTCCCAAAGGTAAGCTACTTTGTCGTAAAGCGTGGTCTTCATCACACGAGAGCAAGCAATAGCTGACGATGGGTATCTTGCAGGTATCATGAACATCGTTCTGTCGGTGCACGAGGGGATGGACAATATCCCTCGAATGCTCGGTTCCTCAGTCAGAGAAAGAGGGAAGGTGAATGACCTGTCGAGCGGGGTTCAGGAGGGCGCCAAAGGGTTGTTTTATGGATATTGGGATGGGATTACTGGGTTAGTGAAGGAGCCAATTGAGGGAGCCAAGAAAGAGGTGGATATTTCAGTCTTTTTTATATGATCTGGTCTCGTTATTGATCCCGGCTGATGGTTTGTTCATTAGGGTATGATCGGAGCATTGAAAGGGGTTGGGAGAAGTTGTGAGTAACAATGGGTGTCTCCCGGTAATTTACTGACGATTGATGCTGCAGATATCAATGTCACTGCACGGCCTGCTGCTGGTAAGTAGATCTGATGGTAGCTCCAATCCAACACGTCGATGTGATGACCCGTTTCGAGAGGCGTATATGACTGACATGAACATCCTACTACAGGCATTGTCGGCGTCATGGCCCTTCCTATCCAAGGCGCATGGCAGGGTCTGAAGGACAAATTCAAGACTCCTCAGGACGAAGTGCTACGAGAGCCCCGGGAAGCCGCAAGCCGCGAATCAGCATCCTCTCTGTCCTCTTCCGAACGACAAGCAATCCTTAATACCTGGGATCGAGTCTCGAGTACGTCAGAAACAAAGAAGAGACGAGAAGAAATGAAGAGACGTGCAAAGAGGCTACTAGAGGGCGACGAGACTGCATTGGATATGTCTCCGCATCAGTCATCGTCTTCGTCAGAGATTGTGGACGAATCGGGAGAAGGGGGAGAGGAGAAAATACTAAGTGCGAAAGTTGGGGAGATTGGACGAGATTTAAAAGATACGGAGATCAGGGGCGAAGAAGCTAAGCGCGATGGCAATGAGGGGCTGGCAGATGATGCGAGGCGAGTGAGGGAGATTGAGGAGGCGGAGAGGAAAGGATATGAACGGGCGCTTGAGGACTTGAAGAGACAGAGGGGATAGGGTACGCGAGATGGGAAGGGCGGTGCTTGTGAGGCCAATGGAGCGGCGCGGGCAGGTGGTTAAAGGAGTTTGTGTAGGATCGCTGCCTGTACTCCTTATATTTATATCCTTATATGCTTGTATGCACTTTGTGTACGTTTTGTACGGCCTGGCTTGATTTGAAGGGCTCGACGCAAGGATAATCTCGCTTCAAAACTCAACTCAGAATGCCACTGTCCCAGAGCTTTCGGACTTGCTTGCAGGGTTAGATCGGGGTTATACCAAGGACGTGTACCATTCTGCGCTGTGGGATACGATGAGGTCCAGAATTGATTAAAATGCTTCCCAGTGAACGGCCCACTCCCCGAGTCCAGTCATGCAATTCCTCCAGTCTTGCACAGACGACGGAATGAACGTGAACTCTTAGACCAGGCGGACAGACGAGCAGAGTGCAGTGTCATAAAAACGATCCATCACGAGTACAAACGCCAAACCAGATGCTTCCAACCCTCTTTGGTAGATTAAGCAGCGTGCTTGGCCTTTCGGACCTGCAACTTCCTGTTGTAGAACTAGAAGAGGAGAGCATCAGCGATTTATTCGACGGATAGAGGGGATCCGAGCAATTCCCAAAAAGACAGCACTCACGTCCAACTCCTTCCCCTCGAGGATGTACCCATCAGCCCGACCGCTCTGTCCAGGTCGGGAAGAGATGCAAGCAAGCAGACGACCGGCCTTGAACTGGGCTTCAAGGAGGGGGTCGATCTTGGCGTCCTTCTTGCGCTCGGTCAGGATTCGCTGGACGTGGTTGGACTGTTTCGTCTCCTCAGTGGGCTCCTCAGTCAATGGCTTGGCACCTCGGAAGACGGGCTGGGCGTACTGTTGATACATCAAACGAGAGATTAGTATATTGCTCGACGAAACCACAGTCTGTGGGGGATCATGAAAAAAAAAACTTACGTGAGCCTCGTACCATTGCCTGAAGGGGGTGGCGTCAACGTCAACGATGCATGACTTGACGAGGGTCTGGGTTCGGAGAAGCTCGTTGTTGGAGGCGTTGTATCGCTGAGGAAAATGTCAGTCATGCTCTGAAAATAAACGTCCAATCGATGGCAAGAGACGATATGTATCCCCAAGCCCAGCTGAGAACAACAGCACTGAATGCCGTCCTAAAAGACAAGATGCGAGGCGAGGACCCTCTAAAACATCCTCATGCCTCTTGTCCCCGACAACACTGTTTCCCATAATCCCCCCTCCATGTTCGCCCTCTGCCTGTTCTTGGGTAACCATCTCATGCGCCAACGAACTCCATATCCCGGTAGCTCAGACAATACTCACAACCTGCAACAACCTAGTTTTCCTCGTAACGTGCTCAGAGCCCCAAGCGAAGTTACCAGTGTCCAGACGGATGGCACGGAACTTGGTGTTCCCGCCGCGGGTTCGGACCTCGTGGATACGCTTGGTGGTGTCAAGCTTGGTCATAGCTGGCTGACGGCCGAGCTCGAACTTTCTCTTCTTTCGGCTGTGAGATCATGACACGAGATTAATGGAGAGGTGATGGGTAGAGTTGGAAGAGGGTTAAGTTGTTCCGTCAACACTATTTCTCCTCTTTTGAGTATCCGAATATACTCACTAGTGAGCCCTTCTGGCACCGGAGGCGGCGCGCTTGTGGCGCGAGTCACGAGTAATACCCATCCTATGAGACGACAATTGTCAGCAAATCCTACAAGATTCATCTGCACCATTGATCTCCAACATCCACTCCATCCCCGAGAACATATCCTCTCCAGACCATCCCGTTATTCCCCCCACCACAATCCCACTGTCACTCCATTGCTCACGTATATCCCAGTAGCTTTGACGAACGCTGTGATGAATGGGAGACTCACTTGAATGACTTTTGAGGAGGAACAAGGTGGAATGGGTGGATTCGTTAAACTTGCAGAGGGCAGGGCAGGGGCGAGGGAGGGGAGTCGGCGGTAGCGTAGACGGAAGCAAAACTGAGTGTGGCATCGGCGATATCTTAAATCCGACGTCGGCGGAAGTCGGTCCAGCCCAGGGTAGTTCCGCGCGCGATGTTTATGTTGTGCGTAGAACTCGGAATACCCAATTGTCCAATCTTTACTGCGTGTATGCATCAAACATCGAATAAGTCCCCCCATCTTCCCACTTCCCCAACTGCATTCTTTACGCACCTCTCATCCCAGAATCCCGTCAGAAACCCGTACCGATCTAAGTACAACGCCGCGACCTCCCCAAACACCTTTATTATCTTGCTCACGTACATCCTAACCTGCTTCAACACGACCTCGACTTCTTTCTTTTCCGTACAGCCCCAGAGGAAGGGGATCAGGCTATCAATAGTCTGCCCCAGCAGGGTGATGTATGACTCTATCATATTCCAGTCCAGCTCGCCGTCACCCTTTGCGAGGTGGAATGACGTCCCTGAGGGGAGATTCGGGAGGCGGGATAGTGCGGAGTGCGAGGTTTGAGTTGGGGTCGAGGGAGAGCGGAGGAGTTCCCGTTCGATGACGAGGGCTTCTAGGGTTATTGCGAGTGGTGTGAGAAGAGTTATGGGTTCTAAGTGTGTTTTGGAATGGCCTACTTGTGCTCCTCGAGAATGGGGCGTTAGGCCAGCCAAGGTTTGTATCAGCTTGATCAGCGACGGGTCGTTATCCTCGACGAGTCGGATACCACTGACGTTGGGATTTGACGACGCTCTCTCTTCTTGCGCATGGCCTTTCTTGTCCGTCTTCGATGTCTTTCTATGATCGGGAGATTTACGCGTCGCCCCCGCGGACCCGTTGTCTTGCCCTTGTCTACTGAAGTTATCTGACTGTTTATACTGGAGATTCTGATCCATGGAGGCTGAACGACTATGTTTCCTGGGTGGTGGGACTATCGGTTCGGCATGCACGATCTTCCTAGCATGATGACGAGCGATATCATCGGCCGTTGAATCCGACCAAGTCCGGGCATGACCTTTGCGTTGCGACCTCTCATCTCTTTCAGGCGTGTTTGGAGACCTTGTGAAAGACCCCCGTCTGGGACTGCCCGGGAACAAAGACCCTGCCAAAGCATCAAGGGACATCCCGATAGCTCCCATCCCTGGTCGGATTCTTCTCTGTCCTTCTAACGACATCGATCTTTGTACCCCGCCGTCCATCTTTCCGATCTCTCTCCTCTTCTTTTCACCACTTCGTTCAGCAATGGGAGGCAGAGGAGCATTCTGATTCGCAGATGTATTTGAACTCGAAAAGTCCTTGCCTCTCCCCATCAGCTCTCGCGCGAACCCCGTAGAGCCGGGGGCAGGAAGACTGGGGATGAGGGATGTATCCAATATCCAGTCTAGCGATGGTACTATCGGTGGTGGAATGTGGGAGACTGATGCTCCTCCGTTGCTTAGTGCTTGGATTGGAAGAGGCTGAGAGTGAGAGTGTGACTTGGTAGATTTATAGGGCAGTGTCGGAGGGGGTTGAAGTCGTTGTTGTGGTGAACCAGCGTGGTGGAGATAAGAGAGCTGCGGTTTGGCCATTTTTGAATGGGTGACCAGCCAAAACTGGAGTGTTGTTATTGTCTTGTTCGAGTAATTTTCTGAATTAAAACTTAGTGTTTGAGCGTGGAGTGAAGGCATGGAGCTGAACAGAGGAATATTCTGTTTTCTCCAACGTTACCGCGAGGTTGTATTCAGATATCACCCGTCTGGAACGGCCTACAAACATCCTTTGTCTTCAATCCTTTGTCCCTCAACTCCTCAGTTCTCCGTGCAAACAATTCAGCCTGGTAAGGAGCCTTGCTCAGCGCAAAAATAGCAGTCGCAATTCACAATTCGCATAAGCCAGTGGTAACATCCCAGGCCGAGCCACAATGCTGAACCGCCACAAGCGACGGACATGCCCGCTTCATTTTCAGATGTTGTCGCTCCAGGATTCAATTTCAGCTTCAATTGTATTTCATCGTCGTGTCGGCTGCTTTGTATCCACCCAGAATGTCAGTTGTAACATCAACCAAGCTTGACGCTACCAAGGTCGAATTCATCGAGAAGGCTGTCGCAAATGGCGCTCTCCTCTTTGGATCTTTCACTCTAAAGTCCGGTCGGTACGTAAAACTCTGGAACCTCATCCGCCTCCGTCGCACGTATAGACCCGACGCAACAATCATGTCGTGCTGACAGAGCTTTCATGCAGGATATCACCCTACTTCTTCAACGCTGGCCGTCTAGATTCCGGATCCCTCCTCACAGCAGCGGCAGATGCGTACGCCTCGATCCTGAAAAAGTCCAGGATCCCGGAATTTGACGTCCTCTTCGGACCGGCTTATAAGGGGATTCCCTTAGCTGCTGCGACTGCTACTGCACTTTATCGGGTAGGGACTGATGTTGGATTCTGTTATAATCGAAAGGAGAAGAAGGATGTGAGTACTTGTTTTGATAGGTTGATATCAAGGGGGATATGGAGGAGAGCGGACTGTTGTGAGGGTGAAGGTGTTTAGGAGACAGAAGCTTGGGAGAGGAAGGGAGAGAGTGAGAAGGGGTGGCAGTCAAGATAAGACTTGGGAACACACTGGATATGGAGCGGCTTGACTGATGGAGGAAGCGAGCTGGACTTGTGCGAGACCGAGTGTCTAGGATTGAAGGATATCTGATCAATCTACTGACGACTCTATTCTCCTTTCTTTCTCTGCCCATCACTCTCTCTGAATATCTTCACATATCATCTTTCTCAACCTCTCCACCGTAACCGCAGCACGGAGAAGGAGGAAGTATGGTTGGCGCCCCCCTCAAAGGTCGAATCGTGATAATCGACGACGTCCTAACAAGTGGTGTAAGTACACCTGTTCTCCTATCGATACTCGTGCTAATCTTTCCAATCCTATCCAATCCAATCACTTATCCATTCCGAATACATTGTATAAAACCCAGACCGCGATCCGTGAAGCGATTCAAATCATTTCAGCCTTCCCCGAAGCGACCTTGGTCGGCATCGTGCAGCTCGTCGACCGTCAAGAACGCGGCAAATCCGCGAAGGGACTTTCAACTGTTCAGGAGATCGAGGAGGAATTTGGGGTGCCCGTGGAGCCTATTATTGCTATGCGGGATATTATCGAGTACGTCGAAGAAAAGGGGGGAATGGAGAAGGAGTTGGAGGAACTGCGGGTTTATAAGAAGACTTATGGGATTGAGGGGCTTTGAGCTGGACTTATAAGGATCCAGTGGATTGAGGAACGTAGGGTCGGAGAAGCCAGGAGCTAGGGGCACGGTTGTGATTGTTGATGTGGTGATTTCTCAGGTGATAGATGAGGAGTGGGTTGGATTGACAGAACACCTAGGGCCGCAACATGGGTGTCCGTGTCGCTTTGACCAATTGGCTGCAACTGTTATTCACATAGATTTTGACATCTCCGAAGACGTGGTTCATATATAGAAATGCAATCCGGCTACATATATTTCACCACGATTCTCAGTCAACAGTGTCAGCGTCCGACACCCAATCCAGTTGTTCAACAACCCCGGCGATGCATATAAGCCAACATGGATATGTGTATAAACACAAAAGTCCCTAAGCATGTCCGCCCATCATCCTCCCCCAGTTCCCAAGCTCGGGACCTAGCAATCCCGCTCCTTCACCTTTGAAGTAGGCAACAACCTCGTGAGGGAGGAGGGTACATCGGACCCTCTGAAATTGGGGTTTTAAAGATGTCGACGACGAAGCGGGGGTCAGTAATGAGAGGGTACGGAGATGGTCGTATGCCTGTTCCATCGATCAGCATAAGCTCTCTCACTGGATAATGGGTACGGAGGGGTGGAGTGCAGATAATGACATCTCGAGGCGGAGTGCGGATGGTGACACGTCGAGCTGATGAGGACAGAGAAGAGGGAACAGAAGATGACAACTCACAATCCTCAAGACCCCTATTGGCCACCTCGTCTTCCCACTACCCACGAGCTTAGTTCTTGAGAACCTCAAATATTCCTCAGATACTTGAACAAAGTTGAACTCTTCTCTACCGGCATACGAGAGGTGTTTAGCAATGATCAGAATACCTAGGGCAGGTTGCGGTAAACCTAGCATAAGTCGATCAGTACATGTGTTGGACACAATTGACGTGTCCCCTCCTCCTGACTGGAAGGCAAGGAGGGATAGGGGAGGATGAGGGCAGACAATGCCCACCTTTGACTTTCGAAGATTGTAGACCCCAGCCTGAAGCCTGTATCTGTGATAGGACGCTTTCAATTAATTTTGGGACTGAAAGGAAATCGAGTTGTGATTGGACGATCTGAGAAATTGGCAGTATCTTTGGCGAAGTGTTAGCTTCATTGTTTCTGTGCGGTACTCGCCGATCCACGGGAAGGATGGCATTGAAGTCAGAGGGAACAAAGTGGTGAAGACCACTCACGAATGGTCGATATAGAATCCGAACGTCTGTCGTAAGTCCCGTGAGTCTGTCAAGAGCTTTGGCCACCTTCTCGTGCTCCAGTAACATCTGGGTTTTCTGTCAGTCCGTGGGGCATCTCCTATGTCAAGCTACGAACCATACCTCTATCGCAAAGTGCCAATCATCCTTCCATTTCTTTTCCTCGATATCGACAACAGCCGTCCCATTCAATCTGCCGTCTGTGTTTCCCCCGCCCTCCCAGGGAATCAATGCCCGCTTCATGACTTCCATCCAGCCCGGACCATCTGGGGAAAGAGGTGAAGTCACTCTCCAGACTCTGTGCGAGAACCTTGACTTGACTCGTTTCTCGAGGAGGAGTAGAGTATCCTGATAAAGTCACAAAGTCACAATGGATCAGTAATGTGGTTGCGTTGATGAAGAACGCATGATATTGCAGAACGTACAACTCGGGATGTTATACCGATAATTGCGACTCCCCGCCCAGTGGTCTCTACTGGACCAGTCTTGATACTTTGGACGACATCAACTATGATTCGACGTCAGTCATTTAAATCGCAGAGAACGCCTCAGGTCCAGGTTCTCGAAGCTGGGAGCACCCACGTAGACAATAAAGTAATGCCTGTCTGGCATGTTCGGTGAACAGATCAAACTCCTCCATGACTATCACAATGGCACGGGGAGAAGGGATCGTGAGCAGCGCTAGTAGATGGGATGGAAGCGTCGTGGGAGCGTATTCCTGGAAAAAGGTCAGCTATCGGACGCGGCCTAGCAAACATTGCGAAAATGGTCGATAATGAACCAGAAATGAAGTCTTGGGTCGTAAAAAGAGCAGATCATGCACTGACGTCCTCTTCCCCGACCGCATCATGCTCCTCTTCCCCATCCATTCTTATGTGGTCTTCGGCTTCGGCGATCTGCCTCCCCATCTCTCTGATAGCTAATCCATCGTTTACCTGAGCTAGTCCGGAAAGACGAACAATGATCGGAGACGCTTTTGAAGAAGACGGCAAGAGGTCCAACGCTCGAGCCACGGTCTGAAATGTTTACCGCAATCAGCTTGAGATTGCCTTAGACATCGCCGTACAGTGAAACCACAACATACCCTGGTCTTTCCGACTCCTCTAGAGCCAACAACTAAAGCACTATTGCCCTCCCCGCGCTCGACTGTTCCCCTAAGGAGGTTGACGAGGCCGTGTAGAGCTTCGTTTTTGTCCTCGTGGAGAAAAGGAGGTGGGCTGAGAGCTGTATTCTGGAATGTCAAAGTAGAGAGGATCTGAATGACGTGTGGGCGGGCAGAAGCAGGCAGAGGGGATATTTGTGTAGGCGGAAGGGCGGTTCTTAGCTCGGGGATCGACGTCGAATCAAGAGGCGTATTCCGTTCATCAAAACCATGATCGTCGTCGACATCCATTTTCTCAGCCTCCTCATCCTCAGCCTCGTCTTCATCCTCGTCAACTATTCCTCCTCCATACTCATCCACTTCTTCCTCCTCTCGTCCTCGCTTGGACCCTCCAACCACTTTGCCACTCCTCGTCAGCTTCGGTGCACTCACATCGCCCTTGTACACGAAGTTTCGAGCCTCCCTCTGGCGACGTAGAGCCTCGTTTGCACGAAATGTCTCGCCGGAGATTGTGTCAGTAGCTGAGGTCGTGGGTGCATCCACAGCGTCGTCGAATGATGGAAGAGGTGGCGCTTTTAGTGGGGATGAGAGACGAGGACGTTTCTTTGTTGGTGTGATCAGTGCCGAGGGAGTTCGCGGGACCTTCGGTAACCTTGACCCTAAAGTGACTCGCGAAGCCGACTTGATTGGTGTCTTGGAGTTTGGAGTCTTGGCCACAGATTTCTTAGGAGGGGTCGATTTAGCGTCCTGAGTCGGTTTAGAAAGAGAAGCTGGTGATCCCCTCGATGACGGTGTCCTGTTCTCCTTAGATATTCTGGATTTAGCCGGAGTAGACTTTGTCCTCGGAGAAGCGCCTAGTTCTTTTGTCGGCTTAGCTCGTCCCTTTCGAGGTGTAGACGACTTGCGGACAGGCTCGGATATGGTGGACGAGGTGGCGGCTGGAGTAGGTGGCATCGCCATGACGATGCAGTCCTCGGGGTGAGTGTCGTCATCGACGTCGAGTGAGAGAGGGTCGGGGGATGCTGAGACGATGTGAGCTGTGCGTGTCATGGCTGCTGTTGTTCCTTTGTCTATCGCCGTCTATCGTTCATGTCTGTCTTCTCATCTCCCAAAATCAAGAACAGAACGCGTCCGACGCGCCAGGCACGGTAATGTAAGGCGGGGCAACAATGAAATACACGTATTTTGTGGGCTGTTATCAAGGGGTGCCCACTCCGCACGTCTCGCCTGGCCCCATCTTCCCTCATCCTATTCACATTCATTCATCCAAAACCATCCTGTACACCATGGACATCGATAAGCCCCTCGAAGATCTCATAGCTGACAAGCGCAAGACCGCGCCCCGGCGCAGTACCGGCAACGGACCAAGACTCAGCAAAGGCCGCGAAGCCCCTACGCCATATGCTGTGCGCTCCCCCTCCTCCATCACTCCCTCATACTGGCAATGCTGATGATCCGTCATGATTACATAGCGACCTCCCCCTAGATCGACCGAGGACAAATGGGTCCACGATGCCTACAGGGGACCTGGTGCTCAACGTCAGCCTCGCGCAGCTGGGTTTCCTGCGGTCGCTGTAGCAGGCACCGGCGTGGGATTCACAGGCGTCTCGCCGAGGATTGAGGTTGTTGGATTACACTATGAGGTGACACCTGCGGATCTAAAGGTGTGTGACTGTCGCTTCAGATGTTTTCAAGTCTCCGCGCTGACGGGATCTTATAGAGCATTTTCTCCCAAGCCGGAACACTGGTTCAGGGTCCCACTATTCGTGTAAGAGTCTGATCTCCCGTTTTCTCGTCGCATCTCTGCCATTCGAAGTCTTGGAGGTCGAGTGGACTATCAAGTGTCGTGCGATCCTCAAAGGTCGGCCGGATGATAGGGTCGAAGATCATTTGAGGCAACAAGCGATTGAAGATGTAGAAGCTTATGCCTCCCGCTTTGTCATTTCTCCCCTGTGTGAGTCGGGTCTCGTCTTCTGTTCCCGTAGGCCACGCGCTGATGGTGAGTCCGTTAGTGAATCTTTTCTCAATTCAACCGCCTACAGTACGATCGATCAGGCCGGTCTTTGGGAGTTGCGACAATGGAGTTTGCATCCTACCAGCAGGCAAAGATCGCCATCAACAAGTTTGACGGGGCCATGACTAAGGGTATGTCTCATAAGCGTGCTAGGATCGGACGATTTAGCTGATCACGTTTTATGGTCACAGGCCAGACAATCTCCATCCACCTTCTTCCGCCAATCCGGGCTAAGGCCGCCCCTGTAGCTCCCGTCGCTCCCGCCCAGAGCGGCACCTCCCTTCTGTCCAGAATAGCAGGTGCACCTAAGACTGCTGCACCAAGTGGCGCAGGTAATGCCCCCAGAGGTGGTCGAGGAGGTCGTGGCGGGTGTGTCTTTTATTCGGCTCTACATTAAGCACTGAGGCTAATCAAAGTGACACAGTCCCGGACGAGGACGAGGTGCTTCATCAGGTAGGGGTGGTAGGAAGGCGCCAGCAAGCCAAGGAGATCTCGACAAGGAGTTGGATGGTTTCATGAAACCTGATGCTGTAAGTTCAGTTGTGTCCATCCAGGAAAAGGTCTTTTGGGACTGACGAGCTGGATCGCGCAGGTTGGCGATGTGGACATGGCGTAAATTACAGTGTCGGCCTAATCGGAGCTGTATGAAACGGAATGCATCCTGATGGGGTGTAATAGGCGCAGGTTTGCTGTGCTCCTATCGGTCATGCACACCTTCCCCAATTTAAATTCCCCGAGCATTCAATTTGTACGAGCAGCTCGCCTTCGATCGAGGTCTAAAGCTATGTGAAGACGGCCTAATCCATGTTTCAATCACCTCAATGGAAATAGTGTGTGAGAAGGCTGCCCGAAAGCTTTGTAACAGATGAAGTCTCCCAGCCTCTCTCATCCTGTTGGCCCTCTCACACTTTTGAACACCAAACTTCAGCTCTAATACATGGACGTCTGCTGATGCCTGACTTCGCGACTCACGACTTCGCGACTCACAACTCACACACCCCTGAAGCCGACGAATCGACCTGTGATCTTAAACCATCACAGAGCCTTGACGAAGCGCAGCACAGTTTAGTATGCTTCTGCCAAGTATGTGAGCGATACCTGGCTGAGCGCTTCCGCGAGGCGATGAACAGGAGCGCGGGGTTTGATCTAAAGGTCAGGGTAGAAGCTACCCCGTTAGCAGGTGAATCAACGGTCGAAATCCATGCTCTTGACCTTTCAGCGACCACCGATACTCCCGAAGCTGGCAACTCAGCGCACAAGGTAGGAGGGCCTCTACTCTCCACTCGATATGCCATGAACGACGGCCTGGGTGATAGAGATATAAAAGACCATGTTGGCTCCATCTCGAGTCCAAACAGCTCTTCTGGAGCACCGTCAACTGAACAGGATCTTGACGATATAATCGCCTTCTACTCCACTTTACCACCCCAGACCTCCCCTCCCTCTTACACGGACATTACTCAGCCGTCTCTGTCTGACCAGCTAACACTGCACTCAAACCCGACTGTCACTGTCGATGACGCTCTTGACTTCGCCGGAGCACTACGGTCTTCCTGATCATCTTCGCACCCCCTTACCCATGATGTAATCGTTCGAGCCCTCTAGATATCTAAATACTGTCCTCAGCACGTCACTTTAGTGACGATCCCTTCAACTACCCGATAGGCATTTTCTGTTCCTTTCTTACCATACAGTGTCGGCCTTCGTATATATGGGCTCATAATGCCTCATTTAGGCCTCGTAGAGGTCAGTCCTAGATGTAAATTGTATTTGAAAGTGGATTCAGAGTTTCACTTCCTTGTTTCAAATATCGGGGCGGGGCTCACACCTAAATATACTGTATATTACTGCCATATCTAAGTGTAATGAAGCTCGTAGGCTCCTGGTCTTCTCTGTATCCTTTTTCATGAGCAAGAAGTGAGCCTCTCTCAAACGTCAGGAGGTGTTGGCGTTTTTGAGGAAAAGGGAGCGTTGTATCCCTTGGATATGGAAATGTCACTGTGCGCGAAGTATATATGAGTATCTTTGCACGCTTCCTCCTGCGCTCTCTTATACTATACCTATACATACAAGCAAACAACTTTCTTTGCTGCCTCTAGTCTTGCCACCTGTCCCCGCCACCTCGGAATGTCTGCACCTGGATCCCGATACCAGCCTCAACCCCAGACTGACGTGCACCCTATATGGGACGATGCGTCACCGGGATGGTTCAACAGAATCCCGACTTGCTTCGAATGCTCAAAAAATGGACTCCGTCATCACCTCCCAGTCGGCACGCGCACTGTACGTTACTACGACGAGGTGGAGGCTGAAAGATACCAACGAATCGGAACGAGCCCCCCCACCCTATGCACTCAATTGGAACACTGTCCAGCAGATTGGGGGCGCGAGACTATCGTCAAGGAGACGAGGATGGAAGGCCCAGGCGAAACATGGATCATGGAACAGACACTCACTGTCCCGAAACTTCCGAGGCCTGTGAGAAATGGAAACTCCTGGTACGCGTACTACGACGTGCAGTCCATCCTCACCATATTTGGGCTAGATGATAGTTGCTCCCAATGTTCGAGACCTTACGTGCCTAAGGAGACGACTGTCTACCTATACGCGAAGCCGGATAATTCCCCAGAGACTATGTGTATGAATTGCTGGGGGAGGAAAACGCGACAGTATCGAGAGAGATTGGCGCGTTTGCGAGAGAGATCAAGGGAGAGTCTATTCCATTCAAATCTTCAGGACCCACAATATCGTGACCCGGGATCATACACCCATGGACCTTCCTCGTCGAATGGCGACCAGGGTTACAGATCTAGCTTTTCTCCTCCGAGACCATCATACGAATCACAAAGTCGGTCTGTACCAGTACCAATAAGGATAATCCCTAGCCCACCCTTGGGTCTTCACCGAACGCATTTCGATAGGGTATTTGATACACATTTCTCCAGCGGCGGTTCAGGTTACGATCCTCGTGATTATAGGTGACCTCGTGGATATTGAACATGGAGCGACGGTCGCGATCCTAGATCTACGAGGCAGCGCTCTGCCTTATAGTACCCCTGTTCTCTCAACGATCAATTGAGCGTCTGTATTCAGCTGTCATATGCATTTCGTAGCCAGTCTTCCAAGCCACATTACCCGCTGTGTTAGTCCTAGTCCGAAGTGCCACACTTAGAGTAATACGCCCGCAGCTCAGCCAGTGGCTTCTAGCCCAACCCCATCCATTATACTCTGCAAGATAGATCTCTGATACGCCCCCTTATAGGCAAATTCGCATACAGCATTCGCCGTTAGGGCTACCCATAAAAGGAGCTTTCCCCTTTGCCTTCTCTACAGTTTGACACTGCTCTCACACCGAAAGACCAGACCCCTTCATAAAGTTCAGACATATCCAAGCCAGTCAGCCACTCTTCACTCAACCTACGTACGGTAGTCATCAATTCCCAGAACCCCTTGAAATTCAGTCTCGCATTAACCGGTATGTCCAGCTCACATAGAGATATCGAACAGTTTTACCGATCGCCCGCTTGTGCCGGTAGCACATGGTGGAACTTCCATAGGGTTGAACTTGGAAAAGATTGTTATCGATTTCCCGATGGAAGTATCTTCTGTCTTTCCTGTGCTAACACCAAAGCCAAAGAATACGCTATAGTCAACGGTTCTTTGACGCTCTTGACCTCCAGCTCGTCTTCCGTGGGAAGTCTGCTGGGGAAGACTAGAAGACCTAGGACAGCTAGTACACACGGTACCAGAACACGGGAAACAGAGTCGACAGTCAGACGAGGAAATCTTACGTTGTATGAAATCGACGCAGAATCGCGTGGTTCCGGAAAAGTCAAGGCCAAATCTACTATCCCTCCGACTTTGGATCACTGTTCATACGTCGGATGCAATGTCAAGTTTGATAAGGAGCCAGAAGTGTACAAAAACCGATGGTGCGATGCGTACTATTGCCTTTCGCACGCCAAGGATGGGTTCCGGTCTCTTTATACAGAGGAGGAGAGAGCGGACAGTACGACGTCCATTATCAGCGGGGTTGGAAAAACCGTGCCGAAGTTGATAGCCTCCGTTTCCTCTCTTTGTCCGCGTTCTCGAAGCCGTTGATCTCCATTTGCGGGATGATGATCAGAGTTATAGTTTTGACGTACTCCCTTGCTACAAATCATGCATGCTGTGCTACTGTCGCCGGACGCTGCGTTCACTATGCTGACGAGAATAGCTCAACTTTTGTGTTTTCGTTTAACTCAGTTGGCCCAGCCACTGGGACGAGAACAGCTCATTAAGAATGCATCGGATTAAGGTCATGATTGCGTTGAACGTACAGTAACCGAAAATATAATTGCGTAAAAATACACAGATGAAGTAAAATACCGTCATGAACAGAGATCAAGACAGCCTGCTGTCTTCTCTCCTCTGATTTCCATCATCCTCACCCTGTGTTCAAGACTCAGCCGTCTAACATCTCAACATCCCCATCGCCCACCTCACTCCCGAGCCCCAACCCCTGAAACCCCGCTCCAGTCAAAACATCCACCAACCATTTAGGCTCTTCTGGAGCCAACGCTTCCCTCCCCTTAGCCGCCCTACGCACCACCGGATGATTTGCGACCTCACCGATGCGCGGGCGTAGAGCTGGATCAGAACGCATCAGACTCGTGATGAGATCCACAAGAGCCGGACTGAGCGGTGAAAGGTCGACCACGGAGAAGTCGTCGGAGCGTAGGGCTTGCCACGCGCCCCCGCCGTCTGGGACGCAGATGTTCGTAGAGACTTCGAGGAGGACGAGGCCGAACGAGAACATGTCTGCGGCCATGAGGAATTGGCCGCGTAGCATTTCTGGGGGCATGTACACTCTGTCTCCCTCTCTTTCGAGCTTGCCAGCACTGGCGGGGAGACCGAGGGTTGTTCCCCCAAGTCCGGAGCCTGTTAGGATCGAGGCGGGGTCCAAACGAGGCCATCGGGTCGCTAAGCCGAAATCAGCGATTTTGAGAGCTCCTTGTGCCGAGATTAAGATGTTGGCGGGCTTAATGTCAAAATGGATCACGCCGGAGCTGTGGATATGGTTGATTCCCTGGATTCAAAGAAGTCAGCAAAAGGTCATCGCGTCAGAGGGAGCACTCACGTCGCTGAGCTCTCGAACAATCTTCCAAACCCGCCCTTCATCCAGCCTCTCCACAACGCGTCCATACTCTTCGAGGAAGAACGCCAAAGATCCCAAACAAAGTTCAGTCTGTATAAACAACTGTCGATTCTGTTCCCAAGCATCTACAAAGTGTATCACATGCGAATTAGGGGTTTTGGACAGATGACGCAAAATGTCCACCTCCTCCAAATGTCGAAGTCTGAATGATTCGTCAGCTACGAACCTGACAGTCGTAAGCAGACTTGCTACTCACCTATCCTTGACACCATCAAATACCCCTCGAGCCCTTTTGACGGCATACATCCCATCCCCGTTCCTCTCCTGAGCTCTCAACACGGTACTGAATGCTCCCTTCCCAAGAGTCTCCAAGGTTATAAACCTCTTCTCATACAGATCCTCTTCCTGTCCAGCTCCCGGTGCAGGGTGGGACTGCCGATGGTGGAGTTTCCTGTGGACTTTGGGCGCGGCAAATACCGGCAGTGAAAGACGGGGGAGGATAGTCGACGTTGACGTGGTAGTGAGGGCCCGAGGCTTATCGTCCTTGACCATTGCTTGCGTTGAGGTCAATGACAGCGGACTCGGAGGAGCGCGTTTGATAGTCCCGTGAGCATCGTTTGATTGTCGTGCTATCAGACAAATTAATACAGTCACGACACGAAGTAGCTTAGACGGGACTCACGACCCAAGATCATTCTCTCTCCGCCGCCTTTCGTAGGCGTCCCCTCCTCCTCATCAGCACTCCCCTCTCCACTCCCACTCCCATTCCCACTACTCAGCCGTCTCAACATCCCAACTCTCGAAACGATATTTCCCGTTCCGAGTGCTGCCATACCTTTAGTCTGCGCCTTACCCATCCCGCCAACCCGAACGGTTGGAGACTGGTCATCGCCGTCCATCCCACTAGGAGAATCAGGGGACGAGGACGAAGACGTCAACGTCAGATGGAGGACGTCGTTCGGTGTCCGTGCCGAGGTCAGATGCGCAGTCTTCAGATGTGACTTGGGTTGAGATGAGATATTCGCTTCATTCGGTAGATTAATCTTGGACGAGAGACCTAGAGGTTGACTCGTTGTCGGAGTCTTCGAGTAGTGTAGCTTTTGACTGGCAGAGCCTAAAGTGGGTTGCGAGATGGAATGGCCCACCCTCGTTCCCGACGAAGCTGCGGCTGACGGATGCACGAAATGGCTCTTTTTCACTGGTGTATCGGGCATGCTCGGTTTCTCCCCTTCACCCTTTCCAGAAGCGAAAGCTAGTCCTAAAGCCGTCGACCCACTCTCACCGAGAAAGTCAAAGGGCAACGAAGTATTGGCAGGCCAGCCACTAAGAGCAGTTGGTAACCCTGGTGTCTCCGCCGAGAAGGTAGCAGGTTCGTCGCCCATAGATGAGGTCCTCTTAAGCATCGTAGGCCGCTTAGTAGCTCGACCACCGACATTTGCACTGGGCTTCATCGTTGAAGGCGGCGGTAAAGCGTGTTGAGCCATCATCCCTGGACTAGGCTTCATCTCGTCCTCCCCATTGGAACCCATACTGACACCAGAATCCCGGGGTTTGAACCTCCGACTCACAGCGGCGTTCATAGACTCAAATGCCTCCTGCAGAGGCTTGACGTCTTCGAAGATGGGAGGCTCGGCCGGCGAGAAGGCCGAAGCCGGCGGTGTAAGAGAACGAGAGGATGTGGACATGCTCGAAAGCGATGAATTGGAGTTGGAGAAGTCCGGTAGAGGGGTGATGCTGAATCCGGGAGAGAGGGTGAGCGAAAGTCCGGATTTATGGCCGAACGAGCGCGAGATTTGGTTAGATGATAAATGACCATGATCACCGGACCCTCCTCGGCGATGTGGTCTCGATGATGAGCCGTTGGCATTGATCAAAGGGAAAGATGTCGAGCCGACGCTGGATCTAGGTTTCTTCCCATGTCCATGGGCGATGATTACGTTCCCACCGAAAGGCTCCTCGCGGTTGACTGCCATTTGATCAAGCGACGTCGTCTTCTTTCCAGGCAACCCCATCATGCCACTCTTATCGGCGTCGGTCGACGCCCTAGCTCGCAGGGGGTAAGAAGTCGATAGTCTAGGTATCTTGGATTCAGTTTCGGTCCTGGCTTGTTTCGACGTAATGCCAGAACTTGGTCCAGGGGCGAACACTTCACTAGAAGAGGATTCACAATCTTGCGACTGGGATGCGCGGAGAGGCGGGAAAAGAGGTTGAGGAAGAAGCGGTACCGCACTGCCCGAAGACATACTCGGCGTAGGCGGGAGTTGCGGCGACTCTTCCCCGTCCTCCATCTCCATCATAGCCGTTGAGAAGGTTGCAAACTTGAGTGGAGACGCCGGGGAATGTTTCGTCCGTCTCATCCAATCCGACTCGCCACTTCTCCCAGAATCAATAGAATTGGAGGTAGTAGACAGGAAAACGCCGTTGTCGACCTTGATTCCTAGACCTTTGCTGGCTTTCGCTAGACTCCGACTTTGACCTGGAACACGGCGAATCGGAGAGTCGTCATCTACAAGTTTGAGACGAGCGGCGGCACTCGCCATCCCGCACGCTGGGGTCGGACTCTCTTCAAACGGCGAGGATGAAGAGCCTGATCCCGAATCCCTGCGAAGCATGGTAGGCGCTTCTATTGTCGGGATGATGTTGATCGACTCGACCGAGGAGGCGTGTTGAGGTCTCACAGGGGAGATCATGACGAAGTCTTCATCCTGTCGGGGGGAGGGCGATGGCGACAGTTTGTGCTTCCCTTTACTGGAGGGGAAGGGGGATCTGAAGGAAGAAGGGGGAGGGAAGAACGGATTTGGTGAGAGTGCGATACCCGACGTTGGCGCGGGACCATCGAGGAAGGCTGAAGATGCAGAAGCAGCGGCGCTGGGAGCTACGAACCAGGACGTCGGTCGGTTCAGACCCTTTGTCCGGGGCACCTTGAAAGCGTTTGACGAACCGCTGGAAGTTGATTGATTCTGCTGCATGGTAAATGTACGGTATACGTTGTTGAAAGCGATATCGTCGTTGTTGTTGAAAGGATAAGAAGAGATATCCCACTTCGTGCACCAGGCTCGTTGGATTTGAGACAGGGGCTGGCGGGGCAATCCCCAGACCAAATAGGAATCGACGTGGAACCTATGACTGGCTGAATGTCGTGGTGATCATTGAGTTGCCGAGATGATGGATGTGGGAGGGGAGTGGGAGTGAGAATGAATGGTGGGTTGGGTTGGGGTTGGAGGTGCGATTAACGAGGTCGTCACAGAGCGGTGTTGCGCAACCTGACGTAGGAAGTAAACGAGTCTCGATAGCACGACCGTGGTTAAGCGTCTCAGCAGTGATGTAACGGTCGATGGTTGAGTGAGTTGGATTAATGAGCGGAACAGTGAGTGGCGTGTATTGGACAGATATCTAAGATCTAAGAGAAAGAGTGAGTACGACGGTAAGCATACGAATGACAGCTGGTCGGTGGTGAAAGAAAGAAAGAAAGAAAGGAAAAGGAAAGTCATTCACGTACGCGTGCCCCTTGTTTACCACCCTTTCACTTTCACTGCCAGAATTTGATCCCGCTCAGCTTAACTGGGTGTGGCACTTTTGCCACCCTCCCCTCACTGGTTTCTGGAATATCCCTTCAGACGGGGTATGTGTTCGTCATGCACAGCTACTGGATAATTAATAGCCCTGTCGATCGATCTTTCACTCTGAATAGCTGAGCTTGCACGAGTCGCTGGTGATGATTGTTCTGGTCGACTTTGTGACGTGGAGCTTTAAGGTAAAGTGGGAAGCTGTGCTTAGTGGCGATGCTCGGTGTACCCGGGGGTCCTGCTGTTTGCAACTGCACAGGTCATTTCCACGGCTACTCCGATGAGAACTAGAGCATTGCCTCAAAGAGTGGTCAGTACAGAGTGCGCCGAGGGTTCCATCGAAAGAGAAAGCATTCATAAGCCACACATCGTTACAAGACACGGTAGAGGCGGGGAGAAACGTTTTGGATTATGATGAAAGGCAAATGAAGACACATAGACGACATTCCGACAAAGGACAAAGGACAGACAGATGTAGCGATACAATGATTTCTAAACAAGGTAACGAGGATAGTTGGATTAGGATGATAAGGTAAAGGTAAAATGTGGTAATGAAGAAAAGATCATGTAATGTGGATGGAGACGACTATCTGATTGCAGACAGCCAGACACCTGACGTAGTACGCATCAGCTTGGTCTGACTTCCACTTGGGCTCCCACCCAACCCATACGTCGTCAACCAGGACACGACTCACCTAAACAACCGCCCCTCCAGCTCTGATATCATAATCCCTCAATCTACCAGGCAAAGTAACCTCCCTCCTCGACCTCGGTGTCCCTATACCGTTTCCCGAGCCCTCATTCCCTGCCCCACCACCATTGCCAGACGCACTAACCGCTCTTCGCATAGCCGTTGAGCCAATCGTCAAATTTGCAGACACAGCCGCCGCTCTCCCAGCGCTCCCGCGACGCGGATGTGGGATTGGGAAGGTATTGGCCTTGGGCGACTGACCGGATAGGGGGAGAGGTGCGAGGCCCGTCGAAGGGGAGTGACTAGCTGCTCGTCTTGGTTTGACGCCTTTCAATCCTTCTACTCCGGGATCCGTGATGATAGATGTGATGTCGGGGTCTATACCTAATTTCGATTTCTTCTTCTCCCTCCCCACTTCGTCCGGATGATGTTCTTCGTCATCGCCATCGGACGATCCTTCGGGACCCATCACCACCCGCAGAGGTGAACCTGGGCCGTAGGTACCCGCCCCAGACAAGGAGTTGGCGGCAGTGGTCGAGATTGAGAGGACTCCTCCGGAACGCGTGCGTTTCAAACCCAGTCTCGAGGACAGACCGGAATTCGTTGACAAGTTTGTGGCGGAGCCAGGGATCGTGGAAGGTTCCTCCGATAAGGAATCGGTGATGATGGCTGGCGCGTTCGTCGCGTCTCCATGAACCTCCTTATCTCCATCCTGATCTGGTGACACGGATCTCGGTTTCTCCGACGCGGGTTTCATAGGACTAGCTGATCTTGTTCGTTTCCGCTTCCCACCGTTCCCATTGGTAACATCTGGTACCCTGCTCACAGCTCTTCCACTACCCGTCCTCCCTCCAGCACCTCCTCGTCCTCTCCCACGTTTGCTCGCCGCAGCCGCCCTAGCAGCCGCCGCTGATTCCTTCCTAGCTTTGACCTTTTCTTCCTCCAGTCTTGCAGCTCGCGCAATTTCTTTTGGTGAAGGGTTGGTCGATCTGTTATTGCCTAGGTCGGTCAAGCGGGAGTAGGGGTGCACAGCCGGCCAGACTGGGACGCTAGATTTCTTGGCATGTTTTGACTTTTGACCAGAGGTTAGGGAGCGGGTCGGTGAGATTTCACCAGAGCCGTTCCCACTGGTATGCGGAGAGGAGCCTGGTGCGGTGAAGGTTGGTAAACACCGCATGACGATGGGACGGAGAAGCGGGGTGATGGTGATGCATTGTGTCCCAGGAGTGAAGGGTTTGAAGACTGTCTTTCGACGGGTGGAGGTGTTTGGAGTAGGATTCTGCGAGGAAGCGGTGGAAGCCGAGCTGGAAGGCGTGGATGAGGAGCCAGTAGACGAAGGCGTGAACATGTGTTTAGCCCGCTTGGCAGTGTCCTTTTGGGCGTTGACAGCGTCCTTGACGGACGATGATCCTGCCACGCTATGTGCACGCTTCGCAGGATCGCCAGCCATCCGTTTGTGACCAGGGCGGTGGTATGAGATGTAGATTGGTGCTGGGGTGGAGGCCCCCTTTAGGATGACTGAGCTTGACACCCATTGGTGGGAAGGGAGGGGGGTGAAAATGTGGGAAGGGTCTTTGGTAGATGGCAGTGGATGAGTGTGGAATGTGATCGGGATTGGAGGCATAGTGGTGAGGTAGTGGTGGCGGATGGATGGATAGGCGACAGAAGACAAGTTAGATAAGGAGGTGAGGAGTCGGGGTGTCGGTGGTGACGATAGATTGGAAGCTGGAAGCTGGGGAGTGGATATCGATCAGATGGAAGGCTCTTTGATTTCTGGTCATAAACATTGAAGAATAGATAGAATCGACAGAAACAAGAACCAAATATCCTGTCAATGGCCACTCACCTTGCCGAAGCCAGGATCCACGCCTCAGGGCAACAATGAGCTACTGATCCAGTGTTTCAAGCTATTCCACCCGGGGCGACGGAAGATAAGAGCTGTTTTACCGAGCAGGTAGGGATGGATAGACAGGGGACAAGGTGGCAATGAACTGGGTGGTGTACGAGTGAAAAAACGATGACGGGTTGATCCGGAGCTGGCGGACAGAGGGGAGATGGGAGAGTGGGCGGTGATGTTGGTGAGTCGGAGCTTGGAAGGATCTAGCCTGGCGGTTTAAACGGGGGAGCGTTCTACAGTTTTATCACGCTAGGAGCGTAGCTGAGAAATTACAAGAGTAGAGCAGCAAGCAAGCAAGATGTGGTGAGGATGAAGAGATAGGTGGGGGTATGAATAGCGGTGACTGAGTTTATACGGTGTACGGTGTATGGTTGTAGCATGTAGCAGCGTAACAGATTGCAGAGCCTGTCGGGGTAACCGGGAATTAACCCCGGAAACGTAAGTTAAACGTCAATGGCTGCTGCAATTCAGACGCGTGGTCCGGGGAGCACATCGACAACCGTGGGAGAGCTACTTGAGCTATGAGCTACCTCTTCTCGGAGGGTGGCACTCGGGCATGCCCCGGGAATCCGGGAATTGCCGGATGGGGTAGCGGCGGTCGGTGGTCAGGGTAATATGTCATTCCCGTTCCACATTTGTCGGACGTCGTACGGCTGTTCTGTTCAACTGCAGCCGGGCTGGCGGCTGACGGCTGGCGGCTTGCGGCTTGCGGCTTGCGGGGTTAAGGGGTCAAGGGGCGGCGGGTGAAGGGGTGACTGGCTGCTGGCATGCTGGATCTTGGACAATGAGTTCTGCCACAGCGTGATAAGGTAAATAATTAGACAGCTTGGGAAATAGACATGGTTGTGTGTTCCGAGACAGGTTTCCAGGATCCAGGTGCAGCCCCCTCATGCAGTCATGGAGGTCATGTACTGCTCTGTTACGGCTATGGGGGCTACCCTTTGTACGCCTCTGGGTGACAAAGGATTAGGAGAGAGAGGGAGAGGGTAGACAAGAGGGATGGGTATTCTAATAAGGGATCCCTGAGATGGTCGTGGCCGGATCTCTAAGCTGATCACTTGCCTGGCCCGAACGACCTTCAATTACCATTGCCGTTACGCTTAAAACATGTATAGCCAGGACTGATCTACACTACTCCATACCCATACTACCACTATTACTATCACCCCTCCAGTCGTTTGACGACTGTCCACCTGGTCATCAAGAAATATACAGGCTTAAAAACAAGCCCCAGTTCCGTGCAGTTTACTCGGAAATACCTTATACTCAGCCTTTCGGAGGATTTCTACAAAGTAAAAGGGTGTGATAAAGAGAGACAAGGTCAAGCCACGACTTCCCCCTGCCCTTTCCCTTGCTTGGTGTACGCCGTCGTCTCCCTGTCTGCGCGGTTCTTCGGTTTCCCGTATCCCCCATCCATTGTCTCTATCCAGTCCAGCTACAGAGCGGAGTCTACACACCTACTACGTAGGTCAGTTTGTTGTTCTTGTACTCGGACACACCCACTCTGTGCACTCTATCTGTTCACCCATCACACCCGTTCACCACCCCATCACCACCCCATCACCACCCCATCACCCACTCAAGCCACGATCAACTCACCGAACGGCCGGAGCCAACCACACCACATCACACCGCACCACACATCGTGCCCGGGGGTAGCGGGGATCAATTCTGTGTAACCTGTGTCTTCCTCTTCCCCTCCTTGTGTGCTTGGCATAAAACCCAAAGTTCCAGATCCAAGTCGACCAAGGCGAAGCGACGAGGCGGTGATTCGCAAACGTGTCTCTCTCGTCTGGTGTGCATGCGAGACGAGGACGACCGCACGATTACCAGCAACAGCAACAGACTAGACGAATGACCAACAGCGGATAGTCTACATCGGAATTTTCGATTAACCTTCACCCCCCCGGCCCCCAAGACTACTGAATCGAATCCATCGGGCGGCGATACCTTCTATACACATCTCGCTTGCTGGCTACCTAGCTATCCCTGCTATATCCCGACTGAGGCTGAGCATCACGGAATACATGCGGTATCCCGAGGGCACCGATACATCTTAACGACGATTTCAATCACGACCGCATCCTCTCGCCTACTCTGCCCCCGACCTTAGATCTCTCGCACCCCTTCGGCCACGTCCTGATCAAGTCAGGATCCTCACCCTATCTATCCTGACCTTGCATCTCTTTGTAACTCTATCTTGATATCAATCCATTGCCACCACTTCTCGCTAGCTGTGAGCCCCTGTCACCATCTCCTTACTACCGACTCTCGGAGGTATCCAAACCACCATGTCAACCTCCACTCTCCCACCCCGTCCAGCTCTACCCTTAGGCTCGACTTCGAGTCCCTCTCCGTCCTTCCATCCCAGACCCTCAGCATCCCGGGGATCGTCCCCGCACATTACGCCGACCCACCACCGGTCCTCCTCGGCCAGCCGGATTGAGACCTCATCCGCAAACGGCGCTGGAAGGAGCACTTCAATCGCCTCGCCGAATATGTCAACGACTCCCAGACTGGGACCGGGGATCGGGCTGGGCACTTTGGGCATGGGAAGTGGGCTGCGGAACGAGCTCGGAGGAGAGCAAGAAGGGAAGGGCAAGGGCAAGAGAAGAGATGTCAACGGAGGCGGGGGTTCTGATGATCTGAAGCAGAAGATGAACGAGGCTAAGGCGATTTTACAGGTGGGTTTTGTTCTCAGACCGTCTAGAAGTCATATCTATTCCAAGGTCTGTCACTGATGACCAACTACTTTTAGCTCCTCTCATCCCTTCCTGCTCCCCTCCCCGAGTCACTCCCGCCAACCTTCCTCCCAACCCCTCAGCCAACTCCTTCGCCTCCTACGTCCAAAATCTCTCCACGCACATTCACCGAGTTCGCCCAATCCCAATCCAGCAAGAACAAACGGAAACGATCTTCCCTCCCCTCTGGCTCTGGATCTGGCTCGGGAGAGGGCGAATCGTCCCCATCCCCACCAGGCGGTGGTATAGGTCTAGGCCTTGGACTCGAGACCAACACCCCAATGATGCACAAGAAACCTCGACATTCGACCCCGTCCCCACCAAGCTCTTCAAGACTATCAATCGGTGGACCTGCGCCTTCCCCGGAACTCAGTCGCTCGTTCTCATCTCAGATGGGGAACGGTAATCGGGCGTTCACCCCTGTCGAGGGTAGAGGCAGCGCGTCGCCTTTATCGTCGACTTATACTTCGCTTCCTGGGGGGACGACAACGTCGGCGTCGAGTAGTATGAAGAGGGAGGTGGGGAGGAGTAGGCTAAGGAACGAAATCGGACGTGAGAGCGAGGTTGAAGGGAAGGAGGGATGGAGTAGGGAGAAATGGAGGGAGATGGGTCAAGTGTAAGTGGTGCTGCTGTTGGGAGGTTTAAAGGAGCTTGCTGACAGGTAGACTCCAATACAATCATCTGGCTCTCCGACTTTTTGATCTCTTTCTCCTCCCATATTCATTTCCCCATGTCACTGTAAACAGCTACCGCACTCGAGCGCTTCTTGTCAAACGTCACGGTGACGCTCATTCCGGTGCTCAAAACGCGCCCGCCTCCTTACTGTCTTCTCTTTCTCAAGACCCACTCCAAGCCTTGCTCTGTCACACCGACGCAGTCCTCCTATGGCTATATGCCTACTTCTGCGAGGAGCAAGCTGCGGGTCGAGTGCGATCATCCCCGTATACCGAGAGCGAGAGATTGCGTCGGTACGTCAGGGAGAAATGGGAATCCGAGATGAGGAAGAGCGAGGATCCCGCTGTGAGGGACATGGCGAAAGGGATGGTTGGGCTGATGTGAGTTTGCATCTGACCATCAAGGTGGTGTATGTTTAAGATATTGACAAATGGGTTCAGGTATCTCATCGACGCCGTTGTATGCTATCATCTTACCACGGAACAACTCGCCCACCTCAACAGACGAGGTAAAGAGCTGACAACAACGTCCTCGACCCACGGCCCTTCACCCTCGTCCTCCACCTCAGTCTCCCCACCAGCGATCACCCAACCCTCCCCAGCCGCGCATTCCAACTCATCCTCCTCCTCCCATCCCGCCACACATCAGTCAACGACCGACATATCTCCGCCAGCCCATCCATCATACTCCTTCCCCTCAGATCTCCTCCCCCTCATCACAGCCTCAACGTCCACCTCGCAAAGGGCAGCCCACCACCTCTTAACCTCGCGACACCACCTTTCTCTCCGTCTCCTCAAACACTCTTTCCCGCAGACGTACGACTTGGCGATAAACTCTGAACTCTCAGATGAGGCTTTACCAGCGCCGGGCGACTCGCTGGGAGCAGCACGGAGAGTCGATATGGACGATCCGACGAGATTCGTCTGGCCCATCGAGCTGGGCATGTGTAGTCCTGTCGCGCACGTTGCAGCCTTTGGGAGATGTTTGGTCAAGGAATTTGCGGAGGGGTTAGGGGTTGATTGGGATTTACGACTAGGGGCGGAGAACGGATCCGTCTCGGTCTCTGGGAGAAGTTATTGAGGGAATTTCAGGTTCGGTACGATTGTCGCAGGAGAGTGGGTCGTGTGTGAGGTTGGATGCGATGTTGTAATTGTTGGCGATTCAGAATCCGAGGGTGGCGTAACCTTCCCGCACGATTTACGCCCTTCCTAGTCTTAGTATCCTGTTGTGTCGCGGCTTTCGTTGTTTTGTGGTATTGATTAATGTGTAATTCCCGCGACGTTGTCGTTTAGTGTCATGTATAGACTCATTCCTGCATGTGAGCGGCTACAATTCAGCTTGGATCGTTCGGTGTCATGTATCACAGCCGATCTGGAAACATCGTGCTGCACTCATTACTTCGACTATGTTGGCACTGCCACCAAGAGGTATTACATGCCTTGAACGTCCTCGGACTGTCAATACATGCAGGCATGCATGTATACACGCGTACGTCCAAAGCATCGATCTGACAGTGACGCCTTTATGCTACTCGATGACGTACAGGACTTCCCCGCTCCACATTTGGTCAATATGAAACTCAGTCTTGCAGTAGAGTCTATGCGTTTCGAATATCGTTAAATTGGAGATCAACACGTCACCGATCATACCCTCAAAGGAGGGGTATATATCCCACCTCTGAGTTCACCCATTGACTAGTGAACACAGAGCCTTCTGACATGGAGTCACTATAGTCATGACAGTATATGAAAATCATAACAAGGCGACCTTTATTCTACTGTAAATATCGCCATCGGGGGAAACCGGGAGTGACATGTATCCAATTCAATTTCGTCTTCACGTAAATTCAAACACGGATCTGACACATTTGTACGCTACATGACTGTGTCATCGTGAAAGGGTCATTTGTGCGAGGACTTCCGTAATTACAATTCCTTGTCACACAAATGAGAGTGACGTAGAGGCAGACAGGGTGGCAGGGGGGAGGGTACAAAGGTCAACTTGAAGGGAGTTGCATGGGGTTTTTAGTGGTTTCGTATTGTCTCAACTCGTTTCCTTTGGGGTGACCTGAGTAGAACGGGAGCTTTGAAGACTCAAAACTCACATTTTGAAAGGAGCAAATGACGTAGGGTAAAGATGGCAGAGGCCACCCACTGCTCTGAAGACATATAAAAAGGCCAGTCTGCTTTCCTTGCCACTCGTTTTCTCATCATCTACTCATTTCGATCCCATATTCTCACTACCTAAAGTCACACAGAGCCAATACGAGCTCTTACAACCTCTGGACCTAGTACAATGAATTCCAACAACAGCAACTCAAGAGTCAGTAAATTCGACGAGATCGAAAGCTATGTCGCCTTTAGGGGTAGGCGCACCGGGAATTACTCTGCGATGTCCGGTAGCGAAGTCGTCGGCGAATCCAGTAACCACAACCCATACGCTCCAGACACGACAATGAACACGGCGCAGTCAAGAGATTGGGACAAGCTTTTAGAAGAACTAGCCTCATCCCAGTCGAGGACCAAGATCATGCAGAGGGGCATCAAGAACGAAAAGCAGATAACAAGGCTAAAAGAAGCCTACACAAGAACTGGTCGGGAGCCTGACGAGGAGCTAATCAGAAGATATAGGCAGGAAGTCGAAAAAGGAATGGATGCGCTGCATAAGGTTGCCTACGGCGTTCCCAAAACTGGGCATACCACGGACCAGCTTGTCGACTCAGTGCTTGAGATCTTTGCCGACGCCGATCAGGAATATCTCCGTATGACAGAGAGCACGGCGGAGTCAATAGATTGGGACCGGCTTTTATCAGAGCGAGCCTCACCCGCGATGAGGACCGCGATCGAGCAGAGGCGCGCCAGAAGTAATACGCAGATAACAAGGCTACGAGAAGTCTACATAAACGCTGGTTGGGAGCCTGACAAGGACCTAATCAGCGAATACAGTCAGGACGTCGAAGCAGGAATGCGTGCGCTGTATTCCGTTGTCTGCGGCAATCCCAAACCTGGTCACACCCAGGAAGAGCTCCTCAGCGATATGTTTGAGACGTTTAACGAAGCCGATAGGTATTATCTTGATAAGGCTCACAAAAGCCTGACGAGGACCTAATCAGAGCTCAGAGAAGGTCGCTCTCGATTGCTCACATCGCCCTTCAAGCTTCAAGGCCTCAAGGAACGTACGGGGGGGGATATGCGACGGATATTGATTGACTGTGGCGGATTTGTGTATAAATTACCCAATGTGGCGCACGTGCCTGTTGATAATGGAACCCGTCACCCTCAGCATATTACTACACATGCATATTCATCACAACTTTTACCCGGGGGGGGGGCGGGGGGCAATTCTCCAGTGGAGGTTGGCTTCAACAGGGAAAAAGGGGGGCTGCTATCAGGAAAAAAGCGGAAACCAATTTAAAGTTAAGTCAAAAGTCGGCGTTACATAAAAAGGTATCTAGTCTGCCAGTATAAGACTTTCGTGTGCGCGCACTATTATTACCTTTATGTGCACTAAGAGTGTCGGGTTCCATTATTAACAGTCACGGAGGATTGTTTATGACCGGGTAATCGAAAGTCGGATTGACGGACAACGGTTGAGGAGTTATGGTCTTATGGAGTTTGTTTTGTAGTCTCACATTGTTATAATATGATCCCCAGTCGCGCGGCGTCACAGTTCCCCAGGATCCCCAAAGTCATGTATGTGAGGAAGCTCTTTGTCACTTGACCAAGAGTTGTGCGATATGTGCCATGCTGTCATGTGCCGGGATGTCATGACGCAGTCTACCAAGCGACTTGATTGCATTTTGACCCAAAAGGTACAATACCGGAATCGACTGTGATCGATTACGGTCTCGGTATAGGTTAGTCGCCGCTCGGCTGGGTTGCGACGGACCAGGACCCTCTGACAGATGTGTAGGAAAGGTCGGGTACGGGTCATGGTCATGACACAGCATGGGTACATGGGCTTTTAGTGGTTTCGCATTGTCTCCAGTTGCTTTGCTTCCTTTCGTAGAGCAAGATAAAGGGGAGAGTGCATCTCAAACATTGAAAGGAGCCCATGACGTAGTACAAAGGGACAAACGCCGCTCGTCGCTCTGAAGACATATAACAAGGACAGTATGCTTTCATACAGTATGCTTTCATTGCCACTCGGTTTCTCATCCTCTACTCATTTCGTTCTCATATTCTCACTGACTAAGACTAATACGAGCTTTTACGCTTTTACAACGGCTTGATCTAGTGCAATGGAATCTGCAACACTCATCGATATCGTTTTAACCATATCTAACTTCCCCTCGTTCAGACATGTCGGAGACCCTAACACCCCCAGCAGTTCTCGCCGGCTGCAAATAACCAAGGAAGATGCCTTGGCATGGGTCAACGAGCAAATACAGCTGCTGGCACAAAATGAACAGGAAGTACAAACGCTCCGGGAAGCCGCGACGTCGACCGGTTCAGCGCCTGACGAAGCGGAAGTCAGCAACCAAGTGCCACGTCTGGAAAAGGTATCAAAAGCACTGCGTTGCGTTGTCAAAGACCTTGAAACAAACGACTTCGTCTCGTTACAGAGCGAAATAGCACTCAAAGATAGTGTCACAGAGTATTACCTGCTTCCTATCCTTTCTTCATCAGTGTCACGAACCTATCCTTTGTCACTAGATACCGTAATCGAGCATCAGCGTTAGTTACTCGGAGATACAACGGATATATCGGCAACTCGCGTCGCGGACACCCTTAGGAACCGGGTGCGCTCACCGAGATACCCACATACATGTGCATACATATATATATATATATATATAGTTGCGGCGACTTATTAGCTTCTATCTGAGAAATGGATATTTGTTGTCTATCAACCAGTGCAGGTTCTCTAGTACTCAGTCAGGCTCCAAGCAAGGCTTTAGCATTAGTAGAGGGATCGGACCGTGATACTCAAGAGACCTAAGCGGGCATGAAAGACATCATCTGATGGAGTTTGTACAATACTGTAGTTTGACAATATTTATGATATAACCTCTGGTCGCGTGTCACGCGGAGTAACAGGCCCGTAAAGTCATGCATGTGAGGAAGCTGTTGTCACTTGCACCCAATGATTGCGCTGGGATATACCGCGATCTTCACTGAGAACAGCATTGCTTGAACATCTATGCGAATTCCCTCGACGTTAAGGCCGAGGGGCAGAATAGGAGAAAGAAGGAAGGGGGAATGACCACTACGTACACATCGACGTGAACCGTATTATCAAAAGCTGCTGTGTCTTGTTGAGGCAATCGATACAAGTAAACGAGATCAGCAAAAGGAGAGCCAGCTCAGGTCACTAAGCCTATCTGTACCCTCTTCGCAATTTTGGTATCATTTTCGAATCATTTATACCTCACTGAAATGCACGCGAACTCTCACTTCTTTGATAATGTTTCATTTAATAGTTGGTGAAGAAATTTACACTTAAATTGATATTCGGGGTAACATTTGCGAAAGGCAGGGCAGGGCACATCGGTAACTTTTTGCTTTTTATAAATGCCGAGATCGGTTGATGTTATCTTCGGAAATGGCCGAGCACGTCAGATCGCTTAGTCGCTTTCTGTCCGCATTCCGAATGTCAGTATTGCGATACTCAACAGATATATATGTACCAGGTTGCATGGAGTGAGCTGTCATCCGACATATTCTTCAAACCATCAACCCAGCCGTCTTGCCCCTTGTAAAATCCTCATTCCAGTCTCACATCTCGCGTCTCCCACAAGACGCATCAGTCAGGTCAGCAATAGCTAGAAACGTAAAGATGTCTACACCAAAGTATATCCAATCACTGGAAGCCCTTCCAAAAGAGAACTTCTTGGTAGGTATGCTCTCAAACGTCATTAGTGTCTAGCTGATCGCTATAACGCTCTTGCCCCCACCTTCATCACCTCAGTTTGGCCCGTCACCGATTCAGCATCTGCCAAACCTCACAGCTGCCCTAGGCGGCCAAGTGCAGATTTACGCTAAAAGGGAAGACTGCAATTCTGGCTTGGCATATGGAGGCAACAAAGTTCGAAAGGTAAGCCCTCTACGGTTCTTCCCTTGCGCGACCGGAAACATTATACGTCAGACGTGTAGAAAGTTGGGCTGATCGCCTGAGCTAATGACGTACAGCTCGAATTCCTGGTTGCCGATGCTAAGGCGAAGGGATGTAAGACGCTCGTCTCCGTGGGGGGTGTCCAGTCAAACCATACTCGAGCAGTCACCGCTGTTGCCGTGGCTTCAGGAATGAAAGGTAACTATGGCTCCATTTATACAGTATATATACTGAAGATTGCTGACGAGCATGGGTGTATCAGCTGTCACTGTTCAAGAGAAAGTGAGTGAGGGTCTCGAAGTGGCCAAGAAAGTGCCCCACTTGAACTGAACACATTCTGTAGTGGGTCCCTATCGACCCTCCACTCTACGCTGAGACCGGAAATATTCTGCTCTCACGACTCATGGGAGGTGACGTTCGACTCAATCAAGAAACCTTCGATATTGGACACAAAGCTGCTACAGAATCTGCGTTCAAACAGGTCGAGGAGAGTGGTGGCAAGCCATAGTGAGCTGTTGCCCTCTACTGAACACATTTTTTTCACTCAGCTGAGCTAAAGTACGTCCTCGTCTACTTGCACTACAGCTACATCCCCGCCGGAGCTTCCGACCACCCCCTAGGTGGTATGGGATTTACCAATGTTCTCGTCGAGATCTCTCGTCAAGAAGAAGCCCTGGGGATTTTCTTCGACACTCTTGTCGTCTGTTCAGTCACCGGATCGTCCCACGCGGGACTGATCGTTGGAGCAGTAGGTGAGGGGAAGGGGCGGAAGATTATTGGCATCGACGCATCTGGAAAACCGGAGGCCACTAAAGCCCAGGTTGCGAGAATTGCCAGGAACACGATGAAACTTCTAGATGAAACCGTTGAGATTCCGGATGAGGCTGTGATCCTCGATGAGAGATTCCATGCGGGGATTTATGGAATCCCAGATGAGACGACTATCGAGGCTATGAAATGTGAGTGTGGCGGCTTCTGACCTAGATGTGTCTTTGGATTCCTCAATCGAGGAGAACAATTTCGCTGACAGTATTGAAAATAGTGGCAGCCAGAACCGACAGCATGATCACTGATCCTGTCTATGAGGTACGCATTTGATTTCAGTTGCTCCATACCTGGCATGAGTTTAACTTACCTTAAACGAAGGGCAAATCCATGGCTGGGATGATCCAGCTAATCAAAGAAGGCTCTATCAAACCCAGCTCGAACGTCCTGTACATTCATCTCGGTGGCCAACCTGCTCTCAATGCTTACAGCTCCTACTTCGCGCAGTAGGGACTTGGTAGAGCCTTTTTGGTCAGTTTCATACTGAAAGTCGTTGCAACGATGTATAGAACTGGTCATTGAAAGAATCAAGATGGGGGTATTTGCCGGAAAGTACCCGCATCTTACGCTAGTGGATTGGCCATAGTCTTTGTACCGAAGACCTGAACAAGAAAGATTCGATCATGGAACACTCATGCATTTCTATGGCCTGATAGGCACCTTCTCTTCAAATGAATTGGAACAGAACTACTGGACGAATCCTACTTCTTTGTCCTGGCATCGCACCATCGCACCTTGCTGTTCAAAATGGGACTGCAATAAATACCTCCTGTACTCAGAAGCTTGTATTCACCTCAGAATGTTTCTTATCTGTCGCAACCGGGGGTGTCCTGTGAAGCTATGAAGAACATTATAATACCTGCCCAGAAACACCAGGACGAGCTGGCAAGGAGCAAAAAGGCGTTGATTCTCGGAACGTTCACGGATTGCATATAATATGATACAGGTCTCTAAAAATGAACAGTCTAGACATCTCTTCGTAATTCTCTCTTCGATGTTACTACACAAGGTTGTACATCCTGTACCATTGCGGATGAGGGAGCATAAATGCTCGGTGTCAAAGACCCAGATGGTTTCCTAGGTGGAATAGTCACCTATCTCTGCAATCGTCTCCTTAACTCAACGCCCTGATCGATGAACGTTGTATCCCTTCCATAGAGGAACTGGAGAGTTGAATTTGTGGTAAGCTGACCCACGGCCTCGCCAGTCCCTGTGTGAACAATGTCATTCTCGTCCAGCCACCACACAGGCTTAAGGTTCTTGACTAGCCTGTCAAAATGTTCATCGCTCTCCTCAGGGTCGAGGGCTGTCAGCAGAAAATCGCTGCATCCCGACTCTCGAAACATGCTGTCCAGTCGCTTTATTGCCCAAGCCGTGGCCTCCGAAATGACCTTGTCTCTATCAGGTTCCTTGTCGATGGGCCAGAGCTTGGAATTTGTCTCTTCAGCCAGCCTTTGCCACACAGTGGATAGCTTTGCACGACTTCCTGGATCTATCGTATGAGGTACTTCAAGCGAGCTGAGGACTGTCCACAGAAACTTTCCACCCTGTAGATGTGTGATGCGCGCCAGTGCGCTTCCTACTTTCAGCACGTAAATCGGTGGCTGCAACTCGTGGACGGTCGTGCAATTCCTTCCATTCCTTCCCGCTGAGGATGTTGTACAGCTGCTTCTCCCTGCCATTTCGATCCTCAAATTCGCGTATACTCGTATACTCGTATATTTGCTTATCGGTTATCCGATCAGAACGCCAAACAAAGGTCTTGTAATGCTCGTCAAGATGAGTGACAGCAAGATTCTAAAGATCCGAAAAGTGATACGCAGCAGATATAAGACTGCAATCCTCCCATGAAAGCAATGATGAACTTCCAATGTGGAAAATGGAGGGTTGCTGTGCAGTATGGTACCGTTGTGTCTCTCATCAGCGTTTCATATATATGGTCGTTCTCGGATCACGCAGTGGAGCATTGAAAGGGAGGAACTTCGTCTTTGGAGGAGAAATCAGTCAAGAGGACGAGAGGAGAGAGGCTCTCTAGCCTGATACAGTACAGTATCTCAAAAACCAATCAGTAGAAGGCTTGATCTGCTAGCGCACCAGTTTACCGACGCATTTTGAGCGATACTATGATGTCATGAGGAAGAAGTCTGTAGCCAAAAATAGGACCCAGAAACCTCATGATTCATTTATCACCATAACGTTTGGCTTCCATGCTCCACCCGGACTAGGTATCTTAAAAACATTAATCTAATCGTCCAATCACAATTCCGATGAGTTCGGGATAGGGAGGGAAAAGCAACATGCGCCACAAAGGTCCTCTCACTGTACTGTATCTGACCACTCCCTATTGGGCTTCCTTTGTCACATTACTGAATCGAAAACGAAAGGGACGCTCATTGGCTTGACGAAGGCTGGCGACAAAGGTCTTCATTCAATGGTCGCCTTCGATGTGCATTGTTCACATCGGTAATCTCAGAATGAGTTGTAAGAAACCCGATGTGTTGATAGTCTCGTATCTGATGATAAGGCTGAAAATGAATATATAGCATCGACGTACACAAAACTCTCTGAGACAAGACATGATCATCCCCTACTGTGGATACATTCACAACTGTACGAATATTGTTTATCGCAAGTGTCTTGCCACTGTCACTAGTTACGCTCGAGCGATCGACTGCCACATCCCCTTCCGCTAGCGCATGACCTGCCACACAGTCAAGGTCACCTCAATGCACCTCACGGTATATTGTGTACATTCCTCGACTAGTCTCCCGACATCCGGCGTCGCAACGAGTCAAAAGACCGCTTGACCCCAATACTCCATCGTCCAATTTTTGAAGATCTCGGTGGCGATTTTTTGGGAGAAGAATCTTCCGCAGAATGATCCCGTCGTGTATCGTCCAACAATGCTACGGTCGACTGAGGTGTATCCTCGGATAAGGAGGGACGCCCGGGTGGCGAGGCTGGATCCAATTCCAGAGAACAATAGAAGTCTTGATGGTCCACAGTCCAAACACTTGTCTCGTCCGTGAATTCCCTCTTGTTACATTTGGTGCCACAACAACGATCAGCTCCAGAAGGTAAGAGGGACTGTACTGTCTGCTTTCGCAAATTAGGATTGCCTGCCAGTATCTCTGAATCGGTAGGCTCAACTTTGTCTACCCTAATGTTACCGATAGGCATCATAGTCTCCCTTATGAATTGTATATCGAATAGATCCGTTGCAGGTGGGTTGCAGCTAAGTGTTGTTCGTTTTCTGATCTCACAAGTGATTCGGGACCAAAGACCTGTGTTGATATTGTAAAATGCTTCCTCACCATTGGCCACATGATGGGTATCCCATATGGGACAGCTTCCACCTAAGCAGAGAGGGAGACGAAGTTCTTCGGTGACTGGTTTGCCGTCAAGAGTCCGTTGGATGGAAGACCGAGTCCATTCTAAGGTGCGGCGTCGTCTCACAAGGCTAGGTAATACCGGTTCGACGCTATTAACTCCGATATCTGAAGTAGGAGAAGTGTTGGTAGGACTTTCGTTCATGGTGCTTGTTTGAGCAGAGTTAAAGTGAGGAGTGAAAATATGGGGCAATGAAGGGCTGTTGAAAAAGCTATAGTAGCCTGCGGCGAGTACTTTAAGAACAAGTGATGTTCGTCCCCGTCTGCTATTGTAATATTTCTCTGATCCATCCGGTGAGACGTCGGCTCTGACGTTACCTTTGTCCACCACCTTCCTCTGACATGATTGGAAACCGATATGATGGCCTTCCTTTTTGCTACCTGGAGCAATATGCGTGTTCACCAAAGGCCGGGGAAGAAGCAGCACCGCAGCACGGCATTGTTGCAAAGCACCCTTTACGGACAATCTTCGTAAAGGATCACGCTAATGACAATGCACCCTTTGATTATATGCCGGTATAACAAAAAGGTGGGTGGATGAAGGCTTGCATCTTCCATTATACTGATACGAGTCTCTCTATGGCGTCTATTATCTACTGGGAAATCATCGCGTCCCGTTTCTAATTTCTATTTTACTTGTTGTTGACACTGGATCCCAAGCCGACTCTCGCCCCGTTGGAGTAATCGTAGATCGAATACCCTGACGGACCATGTCAGCTCGACGACGACAAGATCGAAAGTAAAAGGCTCCACTACTACTTACATGACTTGAGGAATTCGTCACCGACAATGGCGAGGTTATCAGGGAAGCCATCTCCCACCGCCAAAACGCCACCAACGCATTGGCTGCATACATGTCAGTCGACTGATTACAGAATATACTGGTAAGAAGGTTATGTAACTCACTTTGAGCTGCTGGAGGTTTTGCCCAGGTTGAAATCGGCGGAAGCGACTGTGAAAGCTTTACTGTTGAACGTGAGGGTTACGATAGCTGTCGAAGCACAGGGGTAAGAATAGAAGCCGTCCCCGAATTGAGGGGCTTTCTGACTGCCTGGGATTTGAGAGTAGAAGGAATCGGCGACAGCGTTGGGGACGTAGATCAGAGTGGTTCCGGTGTCGATAGCCTTTTCCATGATATCAGCAGAGACCCTATAAATAATGCGTTCCGAATAGCTCATGCACTCACAGCAACCAGAGATTGGTTCAAGGCGTTGGTCTTCCCGTTAGCACTGAAGCCAGTCATACTAACACTCCAATATGTCTTAGAAACCACAGGAATCCAAGAAATATCTCCAGAGTATTTCGACGAATCGGTGCAACCCAAACAAAGCTCAGAACCCGAAGTCTGATGCCTGGTCAAGTGGAAGCCGAATAGTGGAGCAGCAACTTTGCCGGCTGATATCAAGTTCTCAAAATACGTCGGCTTGTTGCTGGACGAGATCGAACTGAAACCCATCCCTAGTAGCTCCTGTCAGTCTTGATAATCTCGGAAATGGGGAAGCAAACATACCGATGACACCGTCGTTGGGTCCTGAGAGGAAATCGTCGGACTCGGCATTGACTGCCCCGAAATATTGGCCAGAGACTGACGTGCTCCCGATAGTCACTGTTTCCTGAGCGAGGATACCGGAAGCTGCACCGGACCCGTATTCGACGCTGAAAGATTTTCCGGAGGTGTTGAATGTGGACGAGGCGGTTGCGTTGAATCGGGTCGTGGTACATTGGGTACAATTTGTGCTGGGAAGCTGGAGCACGCCATCAGCAAGTGAAAAGAAATAGAGCTGGAGTTATGAACTCACCCAAAGATCAGCTGAACCAGTGTCGAAATCTACCGAAAGCCTTTGCTGCGGTGTTCCAATCTCCAGATACCCGTAGTACAGCACATCCATTGAACCGGAGACGTAATCCGTTAGTTGGATTTGGGAAGTCGTCGAAGAGCTGGTGGTAGAGGCAGCACCCGATGAAGAAGTGCGGGAGGAGGAGGAGCTAGCTGAGCGAGTAGAGGAGGAGGGGGACGAGGAACTGGAAGAAACGCGAGAGCTGGAAATGCTTGAGGTGGCGGCTCGTGATACTGAGGAAGAAATCGAGGACGATTTTGGGGCGACTCGAGCTTCCAGGCTGTTTTGGGTCATGTTAATCGTGCCTGCTGACACCGGCAAAGTGGTGTTCGATGTTGCATTACCGAGTGAAGGAGCAGCGACATTCGAGACAGTAATATTCGTCGCGCTAGCGCTTTGAACAGAGTCCGGCAACCCAGCCCCAGGTAAGAGCAGGGTATCAACCGTCGCTGTCCTCACATCACCAATAAACTCGAGAGCCCTTCGATACTTATTCTTGACAGTCCGGATTTCCCTATTGACGAAGGCCGCTGCCTCCGCGTCGAAAGTCTGGAATGACTCGGAGGAGACGGGTATCCCGTCGCCGACGTCTCGAGGGAGGTGGTGGGATCGGGCGACTGGGATGATCTGTTTGGAGAGGGTGGATACGGGCGGGAGAGGGTTACCGCTGACTTGGAGAGATGCGAGGAGGGGAAGGAGGGAGGACAGCATAAGTGCTTGGGCAGGGGTAGATGAAGTTCGCATTGTTGAATTATGTATTTGAGGTGTGGTGAGTGAGTGTGTGTGTGATGGGATGATACTGAGTGATTGTGAGTTTGATGAAGTATTTTCTGAGAGTCCATCGCTTGGTATATATGCCTCTTCGACGATGCATTGTCAGTATGGTCAGTAAGTTAGTCGACTCCACATGGTCCCAGACCACCGTCATCCATGACCTCGGAGCAAGATTCCATCGTCAGTGCTCAAGACATTTCTCTTCTGGCATCATAATCACAAGGCGGTCCCAGACTGGCCAAAGGGTTCATCTGCCCCGGAGGAGCATGTAACGACGAATACAGCAGCGGAGGAGGCAGTCGCCGAGAGCTGAGCCGCGAGATACCATGTGTCAGCCCGGTCGAGATTGAAATCTCAAAGATCGATAACGATTTGGCGCGCTGTGGCCAAATGTGAGACATTAGCTGGCCTGAGACAAGACATGCGTCAGATTTTTCATAAAGAGAGGGAATGGGATAATATTCCGGCAAACTTTTACCAGGGTACGCGAGATGAGGGTAGGGCACAACATTGGCATCGAATTCGGAAGTAGACTACGACAACAGGACAGTCGAGGATATAATGGGAGTAAAGGTACATTGACCGCGGCGGAGATACGTGGGGCGTCGTAATTATGGAACGTCTACGTTTCACCCATATCGTTAAGCTGTAACAGCAAATCGTCGGTCAGTTTCTCAACTCAAAACGCGCGATTTTGGACTGAAGAGGGACTGCTCTCAACTTACAACTTTCGGAATGCTGAATGGAAGGTTTACAGCATCCAAGAAGATTGATAGAAAAGAACGGAGAAATAGTACGAGAATCAGACAACAACCTTTGACTTATCGCTCGTTTGTGTTGTTGAGCTGAAAGTGACGTTAGTACGCTGTTCACGACAGTCTATGAACAACTCACGATTCGTAGAATATTGATGAACAACGCGATCATGTCGGTGTAGAGACACAGAGAGCCCAGGATGGCCTCATCAACACTTAATCGCTTCATAATCTGCTGGGTGTCGTACAACACATAACCGGAGAAGAGCAGTACGGAGAACCCAGCGATGGCCAGATCGGCGTTGGCGTTGAACGGTAAGAAAATTTGAATGAGTCCGGCAGTGAAAAGTCCCCAGATACCGGCAAACAGGAAGGGTGCAAACGACGAGAAGTCGTACTGCCGACAGCAGTCAGCTTGAGTTAACTGCCGCATCATCGTATGGAGGCTAGGTTGAGCTTACTTTTGTTTGGAAAGTGAACAGAGTTAGACCAGTGAATATTCCGAGAGTAATGATGACCGCTTGTAGCACCTGTAGTCGCATATGTCAGGTATACCATTTGTATCGAATTTTGCAATAACACTCACGATCTTGCTCTCGTAATAGCTGACGATAGTGCCAACCATCATACTCTCGAATACCGTGAACAATCCAAGGAGAATCAGGTTGGCAGGGTGCTGATGACGTTTCCAATATACACCGAAGAGCGAGACGAATGATCCGATCATAGGGATGTACATGATCCATGGGTTAGAGTGTGTGAACTCGACAGCTACGGGGAGTGAGAGAAGGAGGGAGATGACGGCGGTAAGAAGCAGTTGGATAAACAGCTATTATACGAGATATCAGTGGATGATCATACAATCCAGGCGGAATTGTAGCAGTAACGCAGTAACAAGCGGCGGATGACTCACGATCGAGTAAACCTTGCGAATGAAGGCAAGTCGTATTTCAGCATCGCAGTCGATAACATTGACGCCGACTCTACGTTATTGAGTCAGCACAATCCATAAGCTTCACTAGCAAACAACTCACTTGAAGTCATCAGGCAAATCATCATCCGCAGGCTGATCCATCCAGGCATTCCGACTGCTCCCGGCCTGTGCCGCTAGAAGTGGTTGCGCGGCATTAACCTCTGGCGCACCGGCAGCACCGTAAGATTTGGTTGGGTTGTCAGTGTATTTGGGGGGCGATGCCATGGTGACTGATATCTTGTGGTGCTTCTGATTCGTCAGATGGCGAAGTGAGAAGAGTAGAAAGCGAGAATATGCAGAGAACAAGAGAACGTGAGAGAGAGAGAGTGGCAACCGCGTCACACCTAATAACCCGGGGCCGGCAAAGGAGGAAACGGGCTTTACCGGGGAGGATTGGATACGTTCCGGAACATTCTATATTGCCGGGCGGTAATACCGGGTGTGGTGGAAGATGACGCCAGCAAGACGTCAGTACGTGACCTCAGCCCATCTCTCTCTCACTCACATCCTACCCATACATACTCTCACCCACAACCACAGCCAGCAGTTGCGTTCATCCCCGCTACAGTAAATCACACCAATAGGCCATATCTCAGCCGACCTATCTGTGAGTTAGACAGCCCCACTTTGACCCCTTCCTTTCCAGTTCGGTCACCCTTGCTCATTCATCCTCGCCACTCAGAGCGACGCCTGCACCCGGACCACTTCGCCAAGTTGCTTGAAAATGAGTCCAAACTCGAAACAAATGTCAATGTCGAATTATAATCTACGCCCCGCGTGAGTTTTCACCACCATCCTTTGAGATGCGATCCCATCTCAAACAAGCCTAGCCATATTCTTGGTCTCATCTCCCATCTCTTTAGCTAGTCTTTGTCATTTAGTTACCAATGATCAAGCTGACACCCATGCTCTCAGCATCGCCTCGGAAAGCGCTGGCGTAGGGGCAAACAACACTCCAATCAACCATCCCCTCCTTTTCAGCTCCAACTACTCTCACGATGTGGATAATCCGCTATCAGCTCCCCTAGCCCTCGCCAGGACCGGCGGAGAGGGCGGTCAGGTTTACGTATACGCTGAGGAGACGATGGCTAGGGGAGAACGAGGCTGCTCAACGTTCGCGGGCGGGGGCCGGCGGTGGTTTTGAGGAAGGCAGGAGGATATCGCCCGTCGTGAGTTGTGCTCTATCTGACCTGCTGCAAATATGGTACTGATTTCGTTTCCGATTACAGGACATTGTCGGCGGGTCGCCAAGGAAAGTGAGAGAGTCCTTGTCGTCCTACCTGCATCCCTTCTCTCGATTCCGATCCCAGAATGGTCACGATCGTCATCTCGATCCCTACAGTCTTGACCAGTCTCCTTCGGACCCGTACACCCCCCCTTCATCTCATTCCCTGAACATGGACATCCCCCGGCCCTCGACGTACAACCGACCGATGTCCCTTCCCCTCACCCCGGCTTCGTCTGCTGGTATGCAAAATCAACCCGATTCGGTGGTCATTGCAGGAAGCAGCCCCTCAAGTCATACCTCGTCAAGCGACCACGACCATTCGAGTCGTTTCAGCGAAACTCTCATCCCGTTGATATCTTCACTTTTCCCCTATCAGGCAACGATGGTGGCGTCCCTCGCTCATTCCTTGGAGATTGTCACTCCTCCCGATCATGTCCTGGAAGGCTTCATCCTGGATCACCCATCGCGTGGTCGTACCGTATACGTTCATCTTCCGCCATCTCACTCTTCAGCAGTCCACGAGGAAGGCCCTCTTTCTGCAAATTTCTCAGAAGTTCTCCGACCCCACGTCCCACTATCGGAGAGCCCTACGCGGAACTCTATGCCAGGCGACGGAGGAATGGCACTAGACGTCAGAGAATCGATTACCGCTCTGCTAGATCTTGCATCGGAGACTCTGTTCGCCACGAATCTTCTTCTGGTATTGGACAAGGACGACAGAGACCCAGAGAGATTGACAGAGCTTCTGCACGCCCTGATGTATGTTGGTGGGGCGGTTGTCAGGCCTGGTGGTCTGGATGGTGGGTGGGAATGGGATATGAGGAGATGGGTCCTGGTAGGGATTGAGCTGTAGATCGTGGCATGTTTGTTTGTGTTTGGTGGTTGGTTGGTTGGAGCTTGTCCTCGTTACGTTTCCTGCCCCTTCGTTGTAAATTGGTTTATCCTTTCGTTGCCTGTGATTTCCTCTGTCAAAAATAGTTTCTTATCAATGCAAGTGCTGCGTCAATTTTGGAGGAACATGGCACGATGTCTATGCTTGTGTCACTAGCAGTATCGTCATAGCTGTTATCATTTCGTGATTCGGAGACGCCAAGTTGTCCGTCAAAATCATCGACTCCCAGGCACACGATCGCCGATCGTAATCTTGAGCCTTAGATTCTTGAATTCTTAAACTGGCTTGATCCTCAGCATCTATCCAGCGAAATAACAATCAGAGGTGTAGGACCAGCTCATACTGAGATTGAACCAATCACATGGTCCGAATCTCCATCCCCACCCTGCCCCCAGCACCCAAGAACCTCCAACCCTCAGCCCTAACCCTCCTCTCGCCTACGCTAGCAGCCTCACACCTCTCGCGATTCCTCGAGAAAGGCGATGGTAAGACTTTAGTGATTACCGGTGCGGGGGTTAGTGTGGATAGTGGGATTAGAGCTTATCGGGGGAAGGAGGGGAGCTATAGTAATCCGAATTATAAGTGAGTCGTCTTTATCGTCATTTGTAATACATGTGGATGGGATGTGTCGAGGAGGGTTATTGGGATGTGTTTGATATGGAGGACCATTCGGAAAGTTAAGAGAGAGAGAGGGATAGCTGATTAAAATACAGACCTATCTTCTATTCCGAGCTCGTAGATCCTTCTCCAAGAGGGGAGATGTTCAGGTTAGTAGCGTGGACCAATTTCTATGATCTCTCAGCGGTCACTGATAATATCTCCCCAGGAAACGATGTATGTCCCACTCAAATTATCAGCTGTCTATCGGCCTGCTGTTAGGTGTGATTGGATCGTCGCTCGAGCTGACAGAATGTGTCTGTAACTACTAGATTGGGCTAGGTCGTTCTTAGGTGTTAGTGTACTTCATGGAACGTTTATCCCATGCTGATGAGTCCACTCAAACCAGTACCCACCAGTCCGAGATGCCAAGCCAAATCCTACGCATATCTATATAGCCGCCCTTCAGACTTTAGGTCTCGCTCCAGACCTCATCACCCAGAACGTATGTCCCCACCTTCGGCTTCGTATTTACATCATTCGTGAAACACAATTTCGAGCTGACATGGAGCTACGTCAAGGTCGATAACCTTCACCCCAAAGCCGCTGCACTCCTCTCATCGTCCTTAGCCAAGACCAACACCCATACGAACTCTCTGACACCGTCACCAAAATCCCGGATACTAGAGTTGCACGGCACGCTGGCGAAGGTCCATTGTCTCAAACATTTCCACGAACAGAGTCGGGACTCTTATCAGGCTGAGATTGCTCGGCTGAATCCTATCTGGGATGAGGGCGCCAAGGAGGCTGAGAGGACTGGGACGTGAGTCCTAGTCAATACTGGCAGATCGCGACGGATGTTGATTGAGTTACGAGTTTCTAGACAGCCGAGAACGAATCCTGATGGTGATGTGAGTGTTTGCCTCTCTATCGCCAGTATGTTGCTGGTACTCAATGTAATGGCTATACTTTAGGTCGACTTGAGAGGGGCAGATTATAATTCCTTCGTTGTTCCTCCTTGTCGAATATGTGCGGCAGAGAATGAAGGCCGTCAAATCGTGAGTACACTTTGCTCGATACTGTAGCATAGCCGCATCAACTGAACGGGAGATGATTGACTTTGACTTGACCAGGTCAAACCCAATGTCGTCTTCTTTGTGAGTCCACATAGAAGAATATCTTTCCAAACAAAGACCTTGCATCGCACTAACTGCAACTGAGCAGGGCGAGACTCTACCACCTAAAGTCCGAGACGAATCGTGAGCCGAAGGCCAACACAGGACACCATACCACTCACTAACCCTCAAACAGCTTCGACCTAGTCTCAACCTCCTCCTCAGTCCTAGTGATAGGAACCTCGCTAGCCACCTACTCCTGCTTCCGTCTCATCAAACAAGCCCTCGAACAACACAAACCAGTTCTCATGATTTCCACAGGACCATCGCGGGCCGACGGTCTACCTGGGATAGAGAAGATGGATAGGATTGCTGGGGACGTGTTGAGAGTTTATCTGGATGAGGTCGTTCGGTTCGTCTTCCTCTTTCTACCTCTGTTCGGTGCTGTCGAGTGAGACTGAGTTTGATCTTGATTAGGACAAATTCGGGTCCAGAGGTTGAGGCTATCAAGCGGGTGCTTGATATGGGCATCGTCAAAGTGCCTCCAGAGATTGAGGGGCCTAGAGCTGAGGGTTAGGATAATACATTCAACTATCTGGTCCGTCTTGAGGGGAGTCATATCATCTTAGCATCGATAACGTACAATCAATACCAGTCGGCATGATTTTTGCATAGCATAGCATCCAAGACTCATAGATCATCATGGCATGTACGGCATGACCCACTTCTATCGAGGCTCGTCTTGATTGAGACGGGGTGGTCGCTTCAAATTGCCATCGCAACCACTGCCCTCGTACTCATTGCCACAGATCCGAGTAAAATCCATGCTAAAGTAAACTAGACTATTCTTTCTAAGTAAGGGAGGCCCTTGCGTGTTTTTTTCGATCTCATCCCACCCTTGCCCACCCTTGCCTTTCATCCCCGATTCACACAACATCTCCTAACTCCCCCACCAACCCTACCCCGTACTACCCCCAGCCGCCCCATGCACCAAGCTTCGAGCTCCTAAGACCCGTCTAGCCAACGCTCCAACGTTAGCATCAGCAATCACCACGTCCGTCGACAATTCCACATGGAACGCGAGCTGAGCCAAGAGGACAATCCTCTTCGCCTGTTTCTCGTCCATGAGAGTGAAATCGTCAGGACTCGACGGATCATCTTCCTCCTCATCTTCCACGAGCTTGTTATCGCCTTCAGACGCGGAGTCCGAAGTCGACAGTTCCGTATCCAGGCCGGAGGTAGGGCCTTCGGCGGATTTGACCGAGGCTGCCGAGCTTAGTTGGTTAGCTAGCGGTGGTGAGCTTGCTGACGTCGGCGACCCTAAGGGTCCCCCGGTTTTTGGTGTTTTGGCAGAGCGGGGGATATGTGTAGGATCCGAGTCTAAGGAAAGACAGACAATGTCGAGAAGGGTCGCGCGGATCGATCGATACGAATCGGGATCAGCGGGTTTTGAGACTGGGTTAATCGTCAGCTCACGCCATGAAGGATGAGCGGGAATCCTCGCGAACGCCATCTCTGCATAACTCAGACTCACCATAAATCTCTATCGGAGCCACCCTGCTAAGGACATTGTGTTTGCCATCATGATGGTAACGCAGCTCGTAGCTCCCGGGTGCCCAAGGCAGCTGTTCGCCCTTGAACACCACGACGCCCGCATCACCAGACTGCTTTTTATTCGCATCACGGTTGACGGGGGTATCCCCATCCCACTCTTCCTCGTACAACGGCATCCATTTGCCGACTGACGAAATCCGAGTGACGAGTTGGGATTTACATGAGCCAAGACGGTAGATTCCAATCCAGTCTTTTCGGGAATGATTGGATGGCGCAGTCCAGGAGACGTGAATCGGCTGGCCGACTTTGTATCTCGGCGTGGGGCTCTGTGAGGTCGTAGGAAGAGTCAAAGAGTAGCGGGATGCATCGTATGCGGAGATATCGGACGACAGTCGGCTGCAGGATAGATGAAGACATCAGACACCAGTTGCTTTGACAACACTTCGTGGATCTAGCTCACGTGATAATCATCCTCTCTCTGGATTGTTGCAGCAGGATCTTGGTCTCATTGACAACCTCGGAAAATCGGGGTCGGGCTGGAACGAAGAGGCAGTAAATCAGTACAGGTAAAGCAACAGTCATATGTTTGCAAGGAAGGGTTGTTGCTATGACAGCACATGGCAGACTTAAGGTTTGCTCACCGTGATCAAGGAAATCCTCGACAGCCTCAGTGACCTTCTCTTCCACTTTCTCGATGGATCCCCGTACTTCTCTGACAACCCTCGAGATGTCAGGAGCATGCTTCCCGGCTCTGGTAGCCAACGTTTTCCCGGCCACAGATTTGAGCGTCTTTGTCAAACCACCGTCCTGTCGAAGCCTATCGCCGTACAGTCGTTTCATATGAGGCCTAAACCACCTGTGTCAGGATGTCGCGCTATACCCTGGGCAAGAATGCGGGAGACACAAAACATACCGTTCGACACAGGAGAGGAACCACCAATGGCTTAAATGGGAAACCAATGCCAATACAAATACCAGGGAGCTGTTGCTGATCAAGGAAAGCCCGAGGAATGCTGCGCCTCCCATACTCTGCTCGGGGTTGTTGAGGAACCGGTAGATGCCAGTATAAGCGAGCTGTGAGGGGATTTCCTCGAGGAGGAAGAAGTCGGAGTATAGCCAGCCTAGAGTTCATGCGTGCGTTAGAAATATTATCACCGAGCTCCCATACAATTGCACAGCTTTACAAGCTGCTGCTCCGCTTACTGATTGAGTAACTCACCAAAATCGCCCAGTACTTCATAGGAGGATACCGCGGACCATACGTGCAGAGCGATAAGGAGCAAACCAAGAACATGACGAAGGATAGTCCCGCTGACAGTCCAATCCATCGGCAAATGATAGGTTTTCCAGGCCAGACCAGCGAAGGAGACTAACGCAAAGTTGGAATCAGTTTCATGCTTGGGCCCAAATTGACTCAGCTCACCATAGGTCATCACCAGACTGATGTTATAGCCGACCTGCCAATTCCCGAAGGCCTCTTCGGTTGCCCGCTTCACAACGCTTTCTTTCTCACTCCCGTCCTGTTCTGCGAACGAGTCCTCATCTTGACCTGGATAATGATAATGCTTAAGATAGTGTCTAACCAGCCACTTCGTCTTGCTTTGTGCTCGCAGAAGCAATCCTAAGCCGAAAGAATGGAACAGGCGCCAAGAGAGCGCATGGAGGAAGTGAGCTGTAAGAGCAAGTCCAGGAGAGAGGGCTGGGACCAGAGACGTAACGGCGTAGGCGACCAGGATCACCAAGGCAAAATCAGTAGCACTGATACAGCAACCTTAAGATTAGCACTGCTGTGCAGCCTCGCACGTTGTGGATTCGGAACCTACCGATAAAGATCGAGGCGCCACAGAACAACAACCGGCTTTCGGAAAAACCTGTTCGTCAGGTCGTGCATTGAGATACTCTTGGAACGGCGCATGTTGCTCCTCTTGTTCGACATTTTCCCGGGCATACCATTGGTAGGTGCGGAGAAGGAAGATGTGACGCTGAAAGAGCTATCTGAGCGGTTTCGAATCACTGGTTCAGGAGCGTTGAACGATGGGAGCTCTGGAAGCTCAGGCTCGGTTTCTGTTTCTCCTAGAGGTACTGCGTTAGCCTCAGTGGGTCTTGCCTCTGACCGTTTCGGAGAGGGCTCAAGGGAGGGAGACTCACCTTCAGTAGCAGCCGGCGTCGCCGAGTCGTCCATCATAGCAGTAAATCCAGAGTCTCCAGCAATGGCCTCCTCGGGCACCACTTCGGATCGTGTAGATATACCAGGGTTGAGAGGCACTCGGGTAGCCAGTGGCTTCTTTCCGCCTCCATATGTTCGTTCGATATCTGAGATAGGGAGTCAGGATCGTTCTGTATAACATAAGTGAGTAGCTTACGGGGGTTCTCGAACCAAAGCAAGAAAGCAAACTGAGCTGCATGAGCTGCGAGGGAGACGAAAAGCACGGAATAAGATGCGACAACTAGGTCTTCCTGTCAGTTTTACTGGCATCCTTAAGACGAAAAACTGACCCATTGACAATCCGTAATAACCAGCATACCCCACCGAGTACATGGGATGAGGGGCGATCTCGTAGACTCCATCGAAGACCAAATCATCTTGCATGACCATCAGCCAGAAAGCATCGCCCCAGTACCATGCGTAGTCTTTCACCACCCTGTGGGCGTCGGTCTTGACCCATAAGTTGAAGAAAATAAGAGACCAGCCGAGACCCCAGCGCAGGATGTGTGTAATGACCGAATGATCGCTCGGCCAGTTAAGATTTGACCAAGCGTAGAGTGAATAGGATACGAAATCACTGTGCCATAGGAGATTAGCACGAGGAGCATGTATCGGATGGTCGTCCACTTACTTGAGCAGCACGACGTCCACTAGCTGACGGAAAATCAGCCAGGAGTTGAATTCAGCCGGTACGTCTTCCCATTTGTATCCACCGCCCATTTTCATCTCCAACTCCCTCTTCCACCACCTTGCCCACTCCCTTCCTGCCTCTCCCCCACTTTCACTCTGCGTGTCTAGCCAGCCCCACTGCTTCAGCTGCCTGACAATCCATTTCTTCTCGCTCTGCTTCCGTAGGACCCAAGCAAAACCAAGATCATAAGAGCCGCGCCAGAAGGCGAAATAGAGGAGAAACAGGGTAGAGCGAAGTGTTGGGTAGGAGGCGAGTAGGAAGAAGACGACCGGTTGGAGAAGCAGGGAAATAAGGGTCAAGCGAGTCAAAGATGAGCGAGTGAAAGTCGTAAGGAGAGTATGGAGGAAGGAGTGAGTCGGCGGTGCTCGGAAGACTAGGATGTCAAAGACGATCAGTTTGGGCGATAACGTGGCAGGGTAAAGAGTCCGCGAGGAGATGCGGCGAGCTGTTGTCCTAGCTGGGGAGACCAGAATCCTACTCACCGACTCCAGAGGGCGTTTTCCCCCATGTAACATCATCCTTGACTTTATCCTCTTCAGCTTCTTCTGAGTTCGACGCTTCCTTCTCAGCCCGCAACGTGTCCTCTGAGGAAGATGCTGACTTTCTTTGACGTAGCGTGGATTCGTCGTATTTGATGCTCCGAGCTCGCCGAGGTGTTATCACAGGCCCATCAGGTTCAGCAGCGGTGGCAGGTGAGGCCATGGTCTAAATGGACTGCTGTGCTATGCTGAGGGGCAATGTATAGGCCGTTTGGAGACGAGAAGAAAGTCGAAGAAGCCGGTGGTCGTGTGCTCTGTTCCAGACCAGCCCTAGCCCGACGGGATGGAATTGACGCCTAGCCTCCGACCCGAGATAGAGAGCTAAATGACGTGTGTTATATCCCGATCCCTTATCACTCGACCGACCTCCACTCTCGGTGCCGGGCATCCCCTCCACGGTTATCGATGCGAACTCACTTTCCACATCACCATCGTTCCTTCTCAGTCGACCATGTCGCTCATCGTCTTACCCTCCAAGACCGACGCCTTCAAAGACTACAAGCCCAGTACAAGTGCTCATGTCGATATCCTCTCGCCTGTTGCCCTCGGCAAGAGACGCGAAGATGCTTCTTCGACTGACCGCGATGGTGTCCGCGTAGTCAAGCTGTCCCTCAAGCGTAAGCTCTTGCTGACTTCATTGCGAATGGGTGTCTGACAGTATTGAAGGTCTCGCGCCTCAAACGCCTAGCAAAGATCTTCTCACCAGTCTGCTATCAGCCGTGCCCTCTTTGCTCAGGGGATCTCCTACTCTCCAATCCTATCATCATCTTTCAGCTACTTGCCATACCTTGGTGCTTCCGCCTCATACCCTCGGCCCAACAATCTACTCCAGTGTCAAAGATGAGCTCCAGAAAAGTGTCGCGGGACTCGTCAGAAGTTGGAGAGGCTCTATTATGGCTAGAGAAGGAGACTGGTTAGCGACGCTGGTAACGGGCTGGAAAGAATGGGAAGCCAGGGTTGTGAGTCATACTTCTCTTGCTAAAATAGTAGACGTTCTCCGTGAATCTGACTAACCTATGTACAGAAACTGCTGTCATCCATTTTTGTGTACCTTGATCGCGTCTACTCAAATGAAGGGAATGGACTTGCTTCAATTAAGTGAGTCTCGGCTGTTTAGCTCATTATTTGATATCTAAAACCTGCGTCTTTCGCTGATGGAAGCACAGAGAGTTGGCTGTAGAGACGTTCCGCAAAGGGGTTTGGGAGAATGAGCTTTTGTTCGGGAAGACCCGTGATGATCTGTTATCATGGGTCTCAACTGAACGAGAACTTGGCCAGTGAGTCATCCTTTGCGTATCGCACTTGTGCTTTGATTATACCGTACAGCTCATAATCGGTTTCCCCTCTTAGGCCCAACACCCAGCTTAGACCGACTATACAATCTCTGACATCGCTGTCAAAACTGCTGTTCTCGTTTCAAACACTTTCCTCCCCTTATATAGCGCTCGCGGTATCTCATTATAGCAACACTGCCGAGTCGCACGTCAAATCGATAGAAGAGGGGACATTGTCCTCGACAAGATATGTAGAATGGGTGCTCGAGAAAGTGGCAGAAGAGAAGGAGAGAGCAGAGGCTTGTCTGAGTGAAGAAGTAGGGGAGGAGATCATAAGGGACATCAGGATCGAGGCTGGACAGAAGACTGCTGGAAAGGTCATACAGCGTGGTGAGTTTGTCGTGCTTTTCTCTTACAGTACGAGGAGTGGCATTACGTACATACTTTGGCTGATCACGGTCCCAGCTCTCGACGAAGCGATGGATCACTCCGATGCCATTGCTTTGGGTCGGCTGTATCAGCTCAGCGTTGATTCCGGTGTCTTCCCAGTTATGTCAAAAGCCCTTCAAGATCATATCGAGGTACGGGCCTCCGCGTTTTCATTCACAAATTCGGTCTATGCTCATCACAAACATTAACAGAACCGTCTACGAACTCTCATTTCTGACCCGGCAAACGATCCACATATGATAGAAGGGACTCTCAACTTGAAACGATTTGCAGATAAAGCCGTCGCTGGGTTGTTCAGCACTCCGCAGCCTGTTACAACCCTCAAAGTAGAAGACAAAGATACAAAGAGCCCGGCAAATGACGAAGCGGACGACGAGGATGAGGATGCCGATATGGATGATGATGACGAAGAGGAGGAAACAGTAGCCACGGGTCCTGAGAGAATTCGGCAATTAGAACTGCAGGAAGCCATCCGAATCGGCTTCAAGACTGGTATGGGTAGTCGGCAGAATGCCCCAGCCGAATGGATAGGTACGTCTTGTGCCATTCTGCCCTCGTTCTGTTCTCTCTCAATTGACCCAGTGGGCATGAGATGACTGGCTGATGCTATTGATCAGCCAAACACCTCGACGCGACTATGCGCAAAGGTCAAGGGTCAGGGACAGAATCCCAGTTCAACACCCTTTTAGACGAGATTATCGCTCTGATAGGCTTCACCAAAGACAAGGACGTCTTCAAAGCGTTCTATTCGACTGGGCTGGCCAAGCGGCTTTTGTTGAATAAGAGTGCCAGTGATGATATGGAACGGAATATGATTATCAAACTTCAGCAGGGTGAGTACTGTGGTCCCTGCCAGTGGTTTTCATCCGGGATTTGGGGGTGACACTGACCTTGAATGCAGAGATGGGAGAGGAGTTCACGTCTGGTGACGTGATGATGAAAGACCTTCAACTTTCTGAAACGTAAGTGAAGATTGCAGCGTCCCTCTTAGTACTTGCCTCTAACCTGATTCTTTGTAGACTGGTCAAGGCCTATCAAACGGCTAGGGCGAAGAACGCCGACGAGTTCCATGACGAAGGCAACCTAACTGCAAATGTATTGACAGAGTCAGCATGGCCACCGTGAGTAGTTGGCTTTTGTCTCTTCCGGCACGTTATCCCCGCTCTCACCACTTGAATTGAAATAGATGGAAGTCGCGGCTAACCCAATCTTACATAGATATCCACTCCTAAAGGATGGATGGGACTTCAAACTACATCCCACACTTCAACAATCCATTGACGCTTTCACAGCATGGTACGCGACCCAGCATAAAAACCGTAAACTCTCGTGGCGTCATCAGCTGGCGACAGTCACTTTATCCGCCAGATTCCCCAGCGGGAAGTACGAGGTTGGGGTCAGTCTGTTCCAGGCCGTTGTGTTGTTACAATTCAATGATGAGGATGGGATGACCTTCAAAGAAATCAAAGAGAGGACTGGGATAGGTGCGTTGGTGGCAGGGATGATTCAATCATACATTGCATCTCTCTTCAATTTTCAGGAACGAAGGTTCCAGGAGTATTTGCTGATAGTCTCAATGAACCAGAATCGTCCGAGCTTGTTCGAACCCTGCAATCCCTATCCATGGGTCGGAAGGGTACTCGAGTCCTCGTGAAACGACCTCCAGGTAAAGAAGTCGATCCCACCGACACATTCGCATTCAACAAAGCCTTCACCAGCGAGCGAATCAAATTCCGGATCAACCAAATCCAGCAAGATCTCTCCGTACGTGTCAATTTCATTCTATTCCCTTCAATTTCTGTCCTTTAAATTCATCTCGTCAAGCCAATCATCTCCTTTATGGAACGTACGCAACGGAATGGTAAACTGACGGTGTGATATTCGTCATGACAGGCCGAGGAATCTAGGAAGACAAACGAACAGGTAGCAGTCGACAGAGTTTCCGTCCTCGAAGCCACCATCGTTAGGATCATGAAAGCAAGGAAGAAGATGACATTGCAACTCCTCATCGACGCCGTTGTTACCGCTGTCAATAAACATTTCCCGCCAGACGTGAAGGAGATCAAGAGACGGATGGAGAGTTTGATAGAGCGAGAGGTGAGTCTCCGGTACTTGTTTGGCCAGTTGTATCTTTCTGTCATTTGGATCCACCTGGAATGGGTCAGCCATTTATTGATATGGATGGTGCTGACTCTGTGATAGTTTTTGATGAGGGATGAGGACGATAGGAACCTCCTTCATTACCTTGCTTAAGTTGTGCAAGTTGCGGCGACGGTATTGAGACGGATAGAAGCGTTATATGGCTTTGTTTGGTGGGATTGGTTAATTGTACCTCGTCATCTATCGTATGTATTGTATCTTCCCTTCGCCAAATGATTCATTCGACTCTTCCGAGACACTCTACTCTGGAAAGTCTATTTGAGAATGATCACGGCCTGATTGCAACGAATCGGTCAGGAGAATTGTATCACCGCAATCTCAAACCACTACAATCCACTACGCCACCTGAACCGCCGCGACACATCTAAACTAGCATATATCCACGCTCTGAGAACGAGCGGGCACCTCAACTAGCTGATCTACGCGCTCTAGTCTTTCTTAAACTCCTCCCGACCCCTTGCATCAGTCTTCGTCCAAATGGATACTGATTCAGGAGAACAGTGGAATTCTCCCCATCCATCTAAATCGTTCGGAAATAACGCGTCAGCATCGGAGGCCCTCATTCGCAGTCCGTGCCGTTGTCGATCATTCTATCAGTCGCCCATGGGAGATTGAAAGGAAACAAAACTGATTTCCGACCTACCCTCATCCAATGTAACCTCTCCTTGGTGCCATCCCAATAGATCTGTCCATACTTCACCCGCATGTTCCTTTCCCACTTCGCATTTCTTCTCCCCCTCTCCTGTTCCATTACAAATGATAGTGACCGAAGGGTCATGCTCTTCATCACCTTTTCGGGTCCAAGCGACGCAATTGGCTAAATCAGGAAGTGGTCAGCAATGCGCATTTATCTTGATTGCTGAGAATATTTAGAAAATAATGCTTACGGTGGTCCCAGTAATCGAAGAGTTCACCGTAGCTATTTTATCAATCATCCGTTAGCCACCAACAATATTGCGATCATGGCTTAACAAGTCGAGTAGCAGTACTCACGCAAACAGTTTTCTGGCCCTCACTAGGTCTTCCAACTGGCTGACTGGCTGCTGCGGGTTCTCACCTCCGCATCCGTACAGATCACCGTAGAAAACGCATCTTTGATTAGAAGAGACGTCAGAATATGCAGTTGCTGTACAGCCGTTTACGACCCACGGGTAACCATCCACACGCATCAGGATCAATGCGTAGGCAAGAGGTTTGAAGCCTGACGAGACCCAGCGCTCAAGGGACTGGCCGACTTGGGTATCATGCTGTTGTTGAATTCTGGTAAGCACTGTCCCAGCGGATGATCGCATTCAAGAAGTCAGTGCATAGAGGAATTTTGCTCACGTTATCAACGAGAGTCCTGCATTTGTCGGTCAGCTGAGTGTCTCACAGATGAGTGGTAATGAGCTTACACAGCGTCGATTGGCCTCCTCTGTACAAGACTGTTTGAATCCATGTAAGCAGGATCGAGGTGAGATCAGTAAGAAGCTCACGTATTATCGAAAATGGTCCTCAGATCGAAATTCTCCTTAGCCTCCCCGGCTTCCTGCAGGCGGACATTATCAGAATATGCTCGAGCGAAAAACCCTGTCATGATATACCTTGAATTTGGCTATGCAGTATTCACTCATCAGCTCCGCCTGGCGTCTGTGATTTCACATTGACTTATGTGAGGAACAACGTTCACCTTGCAAAGGCGAATCGAAACAAGAAAACTGGGTACCGAGGCCTTCGATATAGCTGGCTACAGTATAAGCACAAGCTCTTTCGGACCAATCGATACGTAGACGTACGCAACCAATGATTCAACCGAGTCTGAAGGACGCTGTCAGTTGAACTGTATGACATGACTTCCCCTTAAACAACCCACCTTTCCAGAACTCTCCTACACAGAACAACCTCTTGTCCCCTTGCTTCTCTCTGATGTACTTGACAAACTGGGCAATGAACGCTTGCTGAAAAGAGAAAGGCAACACTCAGCTTTTCTGACTATTCGAAGTTTATAATGTCATCGCGAAGATAATGCACTTACGGAAATATGTTTGACAGCGTCAAAGCGGAATCCGTATGCTCCGGTCTCGTTCAGTACCCACTCGCCCCAATTACTGTAATAAGCACGGCGATAGTCAGTGCTGTATTTGCCTGATCAGATCGGGGTCTTCCAATCTTACTTCAAATCTTCTTGGACCTTAGGATGGGCGTGATCGACTACGCCAGAAATGATGAGAAAACTGATTCGGTCTTGCAAAGCTGTAACACGGAATAAACTCACTGTCGGCCTAGGGAAGGTTCAAGGTCAGCTTTCAGGTTTGATACGGACTGCAGGAAGAGAACTTACAAACATGAGGTAATCGTAGGACCCTAAGGGGAGGCATGGCTTGTCATCAAAGTGTTCGCTGGTCTAAAGTAGACACGCCAGTAACTAACCATTCTCCTTGTCAACGTCTTTCGCCCAGGTCTTTCCATCTCCTTGAATCTTCATCCAAGCTCAGTACAAGTTATGGCTAAGAAGAATTCAATTTCAGAAGGGAGTACTTACCTTGTAGATGGCGGTGGTTTCGGTCTTAGCATCGTAGTCCACGCCAGTGAAACATGACCAATCCTGTTAATGAGATGTCAAGCTTCATGGTCTTGGTAACGTTGTAGTCAAATTTGTGAACCCACCCATTTCATTGCTGAATACTTCTCACCACGACCAGGGAAGGTGAACCTGGATGCGGATATTAGCAATTATGAGAAAGGCCTTTGTGCGTGGAAGAATTCAGTGCACTGACTTGGTCCAGCCCTCGATATTGTGCATCTCCCCAACCGTCTTGTTTCTATCGTTCTCGTCAACCATTGTCGCTAGGAATTCCTCCTTTTCGTCTGCCCCCGCTCTTAACAACAGGGTAACATCCATCGTCAGCTAACAAGTCTTCATCTCGTTGACTTCGAAGAGGGGCTGCCGGCATTACGACTCACTTGTGATTCAAGACAGCATCGATGTAGGTGATTATCCCCTTGCCGGCAGCTGTCTCGATGGCATCCACCAGTTCCTCTTTGGTGCCCCAGTTGGTACGTTTGTTACCCTTGATATCGAACTCTCCCAAATCCCAAAGATCATAGCTTGGAAAAAGGTCAAACCAAGCCTGTCATCAGCTGTAGGAAAGAAGCTCACATGTCATATCCAGTTCCTTCACTACCAGGTGTAATGGTCCAATCAGTATTTGGTTACCCTCCGAACTGTAACAAATAGACAACCTACGTGCTCGAGCCCTTTGTAGGAGCTAAGTCGGCTCATGATATCAGCTCCAACCTGAAAAATCTGCGTCCCGCCACTTACGAGGAAGCCAACAAGCGGTGATACCCATTGAAGCCAGTCTATCTGTCTCCGACTTATACTTGTTCCAATGCACTCCTTTTCCCTCGGCGTACCACCTATAATATATATTTAGCTCTGAGAGTGTGAGACTGGTCTCGAGCGAGCACTGGTTGCTCAGTCAATACGTACTCGAAATATTGCATCATAGTGTAGTTTCCTTTGCACTATTGTCAGCCGTAGTCGATATCGACAGTCACGAAACAGACAATGTGTTGACGCGGAGTCGGGAGACAAGGGAAGAGACAGCAAGAAAGCTCACCGGGCTTGCCGCGATGGTGCTGATTCGCTTCTGACGCCATGGTGTAGATTTATGACAGCAATGCCGCTTGTGCTAAGATATAGAAGGTGAAGAGTGAGCTCTGTAGTAGAGCGTGAAGAGATGAGGACAGGATAAGAAAGCAATTTCAACAATACAAAAGAAACCCAAGCAACACAACACAGAAAGTCGTCCGAATCTGGACTGGCCGATTGCCAAGCTGCACGGACACGTTGGCTGGCTCAGGGGCTGGTTCGTTTGGCTGGTCAGGGCCAGGCACGGCAAATCGCCCTTCCGTTTGCCTGACGTCATCGATCATCATGATGCAAATGGCAAGTCATGGTCAACACGAAACAACTCGTCTTTTCTTTCCTTTCTTTTCTTTTCTTTTGTCACACTCGGGCTTCCGGTCATGTATGCAGAAATGGAGAAAGGAAAACTTGTACTCACAACGTTTCAGTCGAGCTGTCCAGACAGACACGGTGACACATATATCAGTCTCTGGAGGAGGCTATGAACTCCCCTTTCCTTCTAAGCATCCCATTTACTATTATTTTGGAGTTCAATCTGCCTTCGTGATATCTTTCGATATCAACCATCTCTATATTCAAAGCATATTATCACGTTCCTCTTACAGACGCAGCTACTATGGCACCTCGCTCAAGCAAATACCTTCTCACTCACGGAGATGATGGGCTGGTGTCGACAGTATCTAGCCAAGCGAGGATTGACGAGCAAACTCCAATCCCTCTCAGATATGGGGTATATGCTGTAGTGGCAACTTTCACTGGCCAGAGCCTAGTGAGCATTGCACCCCTCGTAGTCGCCGATCGCCGAATGACTTCCGACACTCTTAAGAAAGGCCAAAGTTTGGGTTTGCGGGCATTTGAGATGATAGACAGGCAATCTTGGGACTATTTCAGATCTCAGGGCGTGGATGCAGCCATCAACAATCTGAGCACTTTGGTATCTCAAAACCTGATTTCGATATGCCAGACTGAAGACCAGCCCGAATTTTCGGTGGAACCGTTCGAAGAGCGAGATATACCAACGCTCGCAAAGGCCATTTCCAAGCATCATAAACTCGAAGCTGTACAATTACCCAATGGGCATGTGTTTTCTGGTCTTAACTTTTTCGGGCATCGCACCGATTTGAGATCTATCACGTTCCGCTGCTCCACAACAACTTCAGTCAAGACTTGTGATATTGACGCTTCCACGGATATGTTCCCTCCCCAACCAAGAGTTTACGATCCACAGGTTCTATTATCCCTTTGGGAGCAAGTTAGTCGTGATTGGCAGGATGAGCGTGACACCCAGGATCAGATCAACTCCGCGTGAAGAGTACACTGAGCGGCCCCAGAAAGATTACAGCTAGTATACATGATACGATCGGTCCACAGTATCCCTATTCGTGAAGAGAGATTGGCTTCTTGTCCAGACTGTCATAGCTACGTTACTGTACATATCTCATAGCTACGTTACTGTACATATCTCATAGCTACGTAACTGTACATATCTCATAGCTACGTAACTGTACATATCTCGAATATAGAATATGCGACTTATACACATGAGATGGCTTTGCACTGTTTTGGGGAAGGAGACGCCGAGCTTACTCAGTAGCACACTGTCCTCCCAATGCTGACTTCCCACAGGCGACAGGTCATTCTACTTGTTATACAGCTGTATGGCAGTTCACCTGATACGTCGATGCCCCTTTTTCACTCATGTCAGTGACACGGAATTGAGCTGACCTTCGTACAGTGTATGGGAGTGACCGCGCTGTAGCGACCGGGCGTCGAAAAAAGTAATGCACGCACCGCTTGCTCTTAGTGCTTATGTCTCTGAAATCGAACCGATATGTCTGTCTCGCAAGTCATTGCAGCAAAAGCTGAGACTCATAAATTCATATATGGAGCTGAACGTCTTGGACACTGGATACCACTTCTACTCTGTCTTCTACCTGTACACAGCTTCCCTGTCAGTATCTCTCAAACCATATCCTTCAAACACAAGTCGTCGCATACGACAAACAGAATAGCTCAAAGGAAGGCAAAGTGATCATGGTTCGAAGAGAGGTCTGGATGGAAGGCTGCCAGAAACTCGACGATGCCATTACTTGGCTCTGCGTATGTGGAATGACCGAGACAGTAAGCAGTACACACGACATCTTTTGAGAACTGTTGACTGGTGATTCCCTGACACGAGTAGATCCAGCCATTCGAGTCGGTCCACCATGGCAATACGTTATTCTTGATAGCGCTCAGCAGGATCGCGGTTTGTCCGACAGTACTCAAAGGGAGGATGCGGAGTCTAGGCTCATTACTTTCTCCAGAAAACTCTTCGAGAACTGTATTTATCCCTTCATACATAGATAAAAGCGAGACCTGGTTCCATGATTTAAAATCACCAGCCATGAGGCAGTTCCCGTCGTGTCGCTTTTCCCACTCCCTTACCAGGCTTTTCACCATCGTTCTAGCTAAAGTAGACCGCCTGGGATACACAACTATGGGCCCTCTCAGACAGAACGAGTCGGAGTCGGAGTCGGTGAATGATAGGTCAAACGCGTAGAGACCCTATTTAATGGTTACAGGAGCATTGAGCTCTTCGCCTATAGCACTGGATGCATGACTGCCAAATCGTAGGTTGCATCGCTGGAGCGAGAGGGGTTCATCGTCAGAGACCGTCAGTGCTTGGATGTTTGGATTCAAATCCGCTGAACTCGAAGTGAGGATGGTGGGTGGCGAAGGAAGAACCTTTCGTTCTAGATCAAGGAACAGATCTCTGGGGAACGGATATACATCCACCTCTTCTTCTTCGTCGGCTTCACATGTCTCGAAGGGCGTCTCTATGTTTGCTTTCACTACTAGACAACTGAGATTTGAGGTGGAGGTATGAGGACGTAGGTGCTTGGGGGGGAAGGGCTTTTCATAGTGAGATTGAGAGTTATATTTCAATGCGGAGTGTGACTCATTAAGGTTCCGAGGCTCGTCGCACTATGTCCTTTGTCACCCAAAACGGCATCTCAGTCAAATTCTGTCTGTAGTCCAACATTTGCATTGTACTTTTTCTCATGAGCGTATAGAAGTCCACACCGCTACGAAATGGTCAATATAGTTGGAGAGAAATGACAACTTGAGTGGCAACGAGGCCTGAAAGGAGACGAGTGACGCGTTGTGATAGCTGCTCCTATTGCCAGGGGTCCATGGCGGCAACCTTGAAACATGACCGCAGACGAAAAAAGCCATCGCCGAGATGAAAAAAAGAGTAAGAGGGATAGGCTTGAAAATGTATGGCCTACAAAGGGGCCCAGGTCTCCTTTCCATTTCTATTATGACGACGATACTGTATCAGAGAAAGCACAGACCAAAAGCTACTACGTCATATAAGGACCAGCTCACTCACCATTCTTCACGTCTCTCAACCCACTATAAAATAGAGATCGTAATCAGAGGTTCTCTCTGGCATACAACCATTACAAAATGTCTTATTCCTCCTCTCGCGCTTTCGGAAATGCCTACTCAGGTCCAAGTCAGGGTTCAAGTCACGGAGTACAAAGTCATTACAACGGGCAGACAGCTCCTCCTACAGGATCGACCCCCTTTCTATCGGAAAGGCGTCTTCTGACTGGCGCTTCAGAACGTGACCCGAACCCCAGAGTACGGGAGAGTAGATTCGTCTCGGAGTTTCCACAAACAGTAGCCCCCGGGAGGGAACCTGCCTCTCGCTGGACACAGCATGTCCTCGTCCACTGGCTTGACGAAGAGGAGGAGTTTCCTCAACATATGCTACCTAGGCGACAGAATGAATGGAGGCTTGCAGAAGTACCTGACTTGATCCAGTGGGGAGCAATTTCCTATAAATTGACTTTTCCAGAAAATACGCCACTGTACGCGGTAGGTATTATGCTCCGATGTCGAATAAGCTCAAAACCCACGGTTGACATGATCTTGGAGTCACTGGAAAAAATTCCGGAGGAAAACTTTCTGGTGGACCCTGATGGCTCGTCGCCCGAATCTCTTAGTCTAACACTGATGCATCAAGCATTTAAGTATATGATGTCGACTGACGGGTTCCAAGCTAAGTTCAGCACCTCACGCCCTTTCCGACTTGAGAATCTGTCAGCGAGAGACAGCGAGGAGGTTATCAACATGAGTATCAGAAAGGGCTTCCTTCCATGGGCAGCTACTAGGACTGGACATATATTGACCAAGAGCCCAGGAAATACTGGACGGACGGTGTTGTCAGGCCTTAGAGGACACGTCCTCTTCGCGACCCCGAGGACATCAGAAGGCTGTGACGTCTGGACGCTGCCGGGCAGTATCACAAAACTGGCAACTGTGAGAGAAACGACTGAAAATACTGGTAGAGATGGAGAGGGGCGAGGAAGATGGTGTGGATGCTACAAGTGCGAAGGCAAAGCACAGTCAGGCTCTTTAGGGATGGAAAGGCTTCTAAAGAATGGCGAAAGCGATGAAAGCCATGACTAGTCAAGAACCGGAACCTTATTGAACAGTGATGTCATGGGACAGCAGGGACTGGCAGGAGGGGAAGCAAAGGCCTGATATACTCCGCTGTGGATATCTATCATTCTGAGACTGAGAAAAATGCAATGAAAAGGCTACGAGGTAGACCCGACTCTGCAACCCCTCTCTACAGCGGTACAGTAAAATGTGGCGCTTTTTCAATTTGCCACGAAACATACTGTACTTTATTCGCACTTGCTTCCTCGTAGCATGCAGGCACTCATGCTGCGATAAATCAGTGAGAGACCTAGCTACTCCTGGATGTCATTATGCCCGGTAACGCTACAGTAGAAGTCGCCACGGAGATGCTTGGACAAACTCGCTGCGCTTTGGAAAGGCAGCGACAAGGGTTACAGTATGCATTGTAGCATGCAAAAGCAGTGGTCCTATGATAGACATTGAATAAACCCATGGTCGGATCTCTAAGTATTACAGATGCAGGAAGTTTAAACAGTTGCATGTCTCGCGGCAGAATACTGCGACTTGACTGAGGAGGATCGACTGATCAGAGTTTGTCGCCAAGTATCCGGTCGTAACTAGTGAAGATGGATTCAGCGTTCAGGGTTACAGGATATGAAGGCACGGGGAGAGAGGGAGAGAGGGAGAGAGGAACGAACGAGATAAACCAGAGACACTCACTTATTAGGTAGATGATAGCTGAGCATTTTGGAGCTGAAAATAATCTGTCTAAAATCCTTCTCGATATCCTTCACTTTAAACAACCTCACGCCCGTAACCTCTTCCTCCTCAGGCTCCCCATTCACCGTGTCCGCATCGCGCTCACTCCTCGTACGCCCTGCTCCCAATGGGAATGCCGCCGCTAAAGATTCCTCCAGAAAATCCCCTTGTTCAAACACATGATAAACCGTTCCAGCAGGGAACAGCTCGACATGTTCTATCTGGGGCTCCAAGCTTTTCCTCAACGACAAAAACCATTCCTTCTCTCTGATTCTCCCTTCCGTCCCGCCTAGTCCTGCTTTGTATTTGACCGCTCTGCTAACCACGTTCGAGCAGTTTTCCTGCTGCCCTACATTGTAATCTGACATGGCATAGGCTAACCATGTGGCGATTCTTTTCAGATCCCGGATGGAGCCTAGCGAGAGACGAGCAACGAAATCGTAAGAGTAGATGAGGGTTGTTATGAGGTTTTCCGAGGTTTTACAGAGTTTCGCAGAGAGGATGCAAGGACATGCGAGACAATACGCGTGTACAGGACGATTGGCGGGCATGCCAGAGGACTTGAGCGTAAGAGTAGTAACCGGGTCCGCCCACATAAGGGCCAGTAGTGCAGCAACTCCACCACCGAGGGAATGACCCGCAATGACCAAACCTAAGATGGGGAGGTCAGCTGGTGTCTGATCGCAACGAAGTGAGGACCACGCACTGTATCCTTTGTTTTTCCGTAAAGCAGTTCCAACAGCCCGCTGCACAGGCTTCCCCCTCCCTCCCATGGCTTGTGCTATCCTCCAAAACCCACTATGCACCTTATGACCTTCTCCCGAGGATCCCCTTCCTGTTCGCCTCTCATCTTTCTCATTCGTCTCGTCAACTTCCACCCTAGCCTCCTGCTGGACCTCATGACCGGGTAGAACAAAGTCCCAGCTGTCACACGTTAAATCGATTGCCAACTCATTGAACGACATGGTTCCTCTGAGGGCCAAGACGATTTCTCGTCTGTTGTGATCAGTCAGAACCCAGAATTTGGGTAAGGTTGGATCGTCGCTCCCTGTAACACTCGACGTGATCGTTGCTGATCTCTCTGACTCGTTACCCTTCTTTAACTCAGACTTCATCTCTGCTTCCACAATCTTCATTTCTTCGTTGTTTGGTTGAGTCTCTTCCACCCCTGTAGCTGAGCCGCCGACAAGACCTTCCCCTAGACCAGCATAATGCTCAAAGATCAATTTGTCATTCCTGCCCCTTACAGTATCCCACCAAGTACCCAGTCGAGCAGTCCGACCAAGCTTGCTTGCGGAAACCTCAGAGTCGATCACCAAGCTATTTAGCAGATGATCCTGCTTTTCCGGAGCTGACTGCGACCGGTCTCTGTCTGGCCCCGACCGAGACGCACCCAGATTAGGTGGTCTGGGACCGCCGAAGAAGATCATCCCTGGTCCTCCGTACGCTCCGAGAACGATTTTGGACATCCGCCGAAGATATGCCCTATCTTTGTAGTACGACTGCTTATGTTTGAAGTCAGGTCGGATTCGGGGCGAAGAGGACCCGCCAGCCAAGGAGGAGGGCAATGGGGATACTGATCGAATGGGAGTAGGCGCACAAGCCGTTGTTGCTGCTGAAGACACTCCATCTTCATCTCCTGATCCAGCGGATAGGGAAGGATCCGCATGTCCTACCTCCGCTAAGATGATCTCGGCTGTGGAATCCGGAACATCCTCAAGGGAAGTTATCTGAACCTCCAGATCGTTGAGATCAAGGTCTTTCTCCACCTGCTTCGCTACCTCCTGATCCCCCGGAACCTCTGGACCAGCTTTCCAGTCTCTCAGCCTTACAGGCTCCAAGGTCGACAATAATGACCGATCAGTGTATTCGACCGTCATACTCTGGATAGCAGCCCAGGCAGCCAGTGCCTTGGCCAATCCCACAATCCCAACATTCGCCTCATACTCGGGCATTCCCCTGTCCCTTTCTTCGTCAAAGTCCATCTCCCTCTTCACAAGCTTCACAAACGCCATCAGGGAAAACACCGCTTCATTCCCCTCTTCATCTGGTAATCCCCTTTGGTACAGTGAGCTGATAGTATCGGCCACTGCGCCTACAGCGACAAAGGATTGGGAGGTCAGGGCCTCCCCAAGATTTATTCCTCCGATTGCTAAGGTTTCGATGCCGTCGAATAGGAGGAGATTGAGACTCGATGCTAGGGATACTGTAGGGCCAGAGAAGAGCCCCGAGGAGGGGGTCGATAGACCCAAGGCGTAGTCGACAGCTGCTGACGAGGCTGTAACAGCACCGGCTATAACGTTCCGGTGAGCACTAAATTTTGGTAGACAGAGAATGTCAACATGGAGAGACGAGACTTACAAGTGAAGAACTTGGCAACTCCGATCTATGCATATCTATCAGTCATCAACCTGATCTCCAACGGTAGTTCCGTGGTGTCAGCTGAGAAGGGGAAGGGCAGCTCACTCCGAACGATGTTGACCTGCGACCGACTTCGCCACCGAAGTATCAGCTCTGGCGCGACATGGACACCTTTTCACGGATTGACGATGTAGCTCAAGCTCACTTTCAAAGCCCAAGCCAGCACCAGCAGACGCAGTAGGGAGGACACTCTGTTTGAAAAAGTCCATCCTGTGTCTTGCTGGTAGTGAGTGTAAGAGCGTGGGAGGGATGTATACATGGCTATGGGGTTTATAGTAAACGAGGAGGGGGTATTGGATCACGTGATATTACTTAGGTCATCATACCGTCATGTCATGGAGCATGCATGGAGGCAACAACATCATCTCACTCACCCCCATTTTCATCCATAAACAGGTAGCCATAGACTCTCCATCGGTCCACAAACGGCCAGCGGGACACTTGGATCGGTCCGGTCGCTCGCATTGGCATTTAGCCAAGAACAGCCCAAACAATGTCCGACTCAGAAGACGACTTCATGTCAGACAAGTTTCTAGTGGAAGTCGCCGCACCGACTACCAAGACATACACCGCCAAACGCTCTGCTCAACAGCTGAAATCCCAAAGAGCCTCCCAAGCGAAGAATATGATGTCGATCAAGCAGCTAGAAGCTGAACGGCGGCATCAGGGAATGAACACCAGTCTCTTCGACAGAGCTTCAGGCGCTGAAGGGACGGAGAATGCAGGTGAAAGCAGTACAGCGGGGAATAAGGCTATGGAGATGATGAAAAAGATGGGATGGAAGGTTGGGGAGGGACTGGGGAGGAAGAGGAGTCCTTCGCCTGGTGATGGGGCAAAAAGGCAGAAGGTTGATGCTGTTGATGGAGACGAGGAGGACGACCGGCCCCGAGGTGGAATCGGGAGTTCAAGTCGATCGAGCCAACCGAGACTAGAACCGATCAGAGTATCGATGTGGGCTGGTACGTTCCATGCTGAAGTTCTTGCAGGCAGTCTTCCTGATAATACAATGGTACTGATAATGAGCCTCAGGTAGAAAAGGTCTTTCGGCTCGTTCTCCCTCCCCGCCCCCTCTACCCTCATCCAACAGAGATCCAGACGCCTTAGATCCAAAAAAACTAGCTAGACTGGGTGCAGAAACCGAATCCTTCCGAGAGCGACAGAGACGCGAATTCTCCGAAAGAGAGCTGGAGAGGAAAGAGGCGAAAGCCAGGGAGATCCTGGTTAGACTCGACATAGAGAAGGGCGTTAAGGTAAGCTCAGACCCTTGTAGAGACTTGAACATGTAACTGAAGGTCTCATGGACAGTTCCATCCACTCCACATACTCCCCTCCGACCCATTACATACCATCCCTAAACCCCTGATACGTCTGATCTACCCCTCCGTCCCACTCTCACCTACGTCTCGCTCGCCCTCGCCAGAGCCTATCAAGGCTTACGAGAAGGATAAGAATCTCTCAGCGGCTGAGAAGATGAGGGAACAAATTCGGAGGGATATGTTGAGCGACCTTGAGGGTGAGGATGAGGGGTTGGTAAGGTTTGGAGCTGGGGATACAACGGTCGAGAAGAAGCAGGCTGAGCTAGGTAATGGGGACAGACCGGATGGAAAGGAGAAGGAGGAGGTGAAGGAGAGCGAAGAGGGGGTCGATTGGGGAGGGATGGTCTCGGGGTCGAAGAAGGTGCTAGCCATGGATGTAAGTCCCTGTTTTCCTCTCCCGTCAAGCCTACACTTGTGCTTTGCGGTTTCCTCTACTCGGGGGACCTAAGTCTATATAGCACGAATGAGGGGCTGACCGATTGATACTCTGCAGCCCGCTACACATCTAGCCTTTCTAGTTTCTCAACTTCGCCACGAACACTTGTACTGTTTCTGGTGTGCATACAAGTACGGAAGCTATGAGGAGATGGAAGGGCCAGGAGGATGTCCAGGGGAAGAGGAGGATGATCATTAGGTACTGGCATGAACTAAAGCCCGATGATTCAAACCTTGCATGACAAAGCATTAAAGTAAAGATATGTCCAGATACATTGGGATATCAAAGCTGAATGCTGGGTATACTTTTACACCGGGAATAATATTGCGTTGAGCCATCCGAACCCTAGAACCTCTCGGCCAAATCTCGACGTCTCTTCCTCTCTAAACTAGAAACGACGTCCTCCATACTCTCCATCCTCTTGTGAAGTTCCAAGAACAACTCGGAGACCGTTGAAGTCTGGAATCCAGCAATCTCAACATGTCAGCGATGAGAACGTGTCATGCCCTCGATAGAGACACAGACTGTCATGACTGCTGCGATGCTACCAGAACCCGCATGACTCACAAATTCGTTATACCTCTTGAGGAGATCTGAGACCTCTTTCCTCGTCTTCTCGAGTCCTTCCCGGTGTTCTTGATGGATCTGATAGGCGTTCGCCAGAGCAGGCTTATACGATATCAGAGCTAAGCGTGTCACGCCGTACGACAGCGACCGTCAGTTCATTCAACAGCAATCCGGATAGCATCATCGATGCCGTCAAATGATGGCGAGGAAAGGGAGTCATGCCTTCGAGCTGAGCACTCACACTCCAGCTCCCCCGCTCCCTCCACGCCGCGTTTCTTAAGAATCTCAACCTCTCTCAGATCCCTCTCCGCGCGCCTGATGTCTTCAGCAGCTTCGAGAATCATGGTGAGTTTCGTCGTATCCGGTAAAAGATCGGATTCGGAGATACCACCCTCGGGATGTCCGGTAGAGGGGTCATCAAAGTTTGTCGTAGAGGTAGGAAGACTTAGAAGGGGGAGGTACTGCGAATCTGAGATACCTTCCTGTGTCAGTCATCTCTGATGATGGGTTTGACGGTGTGGCTGTAGGCTGTACGCTGCGGGTGGATGGGATAGAAAGGACGGACATACACCCAGCCACAAAGACTTTCAAAGCCTCACTCCCTGCTACTGCTCTATCAAGTTCCTCCAAGATCTCCCCTACCCTCCGTCTTATTGGTCGCACCACCTCATCCTTGTTCCCCTTCGCGGGATGTACAGACAAAGAGGAGGTGCCGAAGACCTGAGACTCGAGACTGTTCAACCGGAGCTCGAGTGGGAGGAGAGGTATTTGTGTCGATGGAAGGGAAGATGTGGACATGGTTTCCAGTCGCCTTCTTTGTTCTTCCAACATAGATCTTAGAAATGATTGTTGTAGGTGACGGACCATATTGTTGTTGGACGTGCAGACGGAGATTGACGGATGTCCGCTTGGGCGGTGGCCACATTACTGCCTGCTCTCCAAATCTCCAGCTGACAGGTAACAGTCGTCAAAATACTCGAATATCTACATTCTTGGAAGATTGCCTCAAATCCTAAGATAATCCCACGTAAAGCTCGTATGGCATCATGACGATCCCACCTACCACACTTATTGCCCGTCCTCTATTTGGAGGAGCTATCTCCCTCCCCCTCCCAGCTAATTTCCTCGACGCAAGGTGAGAACTTGTTAACATTTCATGTATCACCTGCCAAACTCCCTGCACTTATAGCTACCAATAGTTGTTACAAGTGCTGAAATATCCTATCTTCTAGTGACATCCGGCAAGTGCCTGATAATCAGGAGGTATTCCTTTCGGAGAGTTCGAGTACGAGTGTGATTGTCGAGGTGTTGCAGATGGTTGAGGACGGTGCACCTAGAAACGATCTATATGAGGCTGCCAAGTGAGTTTCCAATTTTTGGTTGCTATTATTCGACACCCCACTTCATTGAGTTTCCTTATGAAAAGATCCACGAGCGGATTCTAACGTCCCTCGTTATAATTTCATCAGATTCCATTTTGATTCCCTAGCCCACGACAACACCGCCCTCTCCTCTACAATTCTCACAACCCCACCACCCACCCCCATCCCATCCCTTCCACTCAACAATCCCACGCCAACCGCCACCCCCGTCCCAGTAATCCTGACAGGCACTCAGCAAATCCATAAATACACACACAACCCCCAAGGACTCCCTCGACCAGGCCACGAATCCGATGTTCCCGACACAGTATGGATAGGTCTGGCGCTTTGGAGGTGCTGGGCAGTTATACCTGACGCAAGCGGCGGGTCCAGGACGAAGAAGGCGGATTTGGTTTGTAGTGTGAACGTCAACCTTTCGGAGCCTGAGGCTCAGGATGGGGGGAGGGACAGGGTGGAGAGATGGTGGAGAGAGGCGGTGGGAGGGTTGCACATCTTGAGTTGGGAGTTATTTGAAGATGTTTAGGTTGTTCTGTGCGGCAGGGTGGTGGGCAGCTGCATTGGGTCAGGTAGAATGGGAGAGAATGAATGAGAGAATGGCGCACAATATTAGATCAGAAGCACTGTTTAACTTAGATTATCGACGATCTGCGATGTATTTTGCATAGTATCAATGCTGCTTCCTACTCGAGGTACAATATCACCGTCCAAATCCATATCATATGATAATCATCTGAAAGCCGAACCCACTGCAGTATTTCCGAGACTCGGCAGATCTACTCAGATAGTCGTGAATCTAGTCCTGATAGTGGAGAAAACGGCTACATGGATGAGACTGTCTACTTGAAACTCTGAGACCATCCTTCCTCGCTCGCTCAAGACACTGCTCGCTGAAGTTCTTCTTCCTCGAGTACCGACTCCTCACCATTCGTCGCCGTTCGATCGAACCTCCCAGTCGTCTCTTCATCTGACCTGGTGAATTGATCTTCCGTCCCAACCAACCCCTTCTTCCCCGGCTGCTCACCCAACCCCTCCCCCAAAAGCCTCTCCAACCTCCTCCCCACCTCTAATACCTCACTCTCCCTCCCCGGCATCTTCCCAAAAACATGAATCAACCCCTCATAAGTCCTCTTGGAAGGTCTCCAATTCGCCACAGGTCTAGCTAACGTCCCCCATTTCCTTCCATCAACCGTCAACCCTTTCTTCAAAGGTTTCAATCCAGTGTTTTCCATCTCGTCTAAAATCTCAAATACATCTTCACTCTTCCCTTTACCTGCCAACGAGAGGAGCAGACCGTTCCAGCATGCTTCTCCTGGTTCCAGTCCCTTTTCTAGAATGTGGGCGATAGCTTGCATACCCGCTTGGGGACCTAGTCGGTGGGTGATTGAGCGGAGAAAGGCGAGATGAGTTGATGGATGCGGTTGAAGAATTGGTGGAAGGGTTGGGAGGAGGGCGAGGTATTCTGAATGATAGGCTTGGAGTGAGGTTGCGGGAACTAGAGTGAGGATGCATGGGAGGATCGACGTCAGGATTTGGATACTAGGGTGGGCAAGCGGTCGCGAAGAGTTTCGGTCCAGAGTTCGAGGAAAGGTTTCTCGGAAGATCGGGTGATCAGGTATCCCAATCCATACGAAAATATTGAGAAAGACCTCAACAGCTTGCCGATCTTTCCCCTGTCGACGAAACTTGATGATCTCAGCATGCCACCAAAGCCTTTCTCGCATGGTCGATGTATTCCGTCCGGGATGAGAGGTCTCTGAGGAGTAAGAGAAATCCGCTTGGAACTGTTGCAACAAACTCGACTGTTCTGCCAGAATATCCCGGGAAGGAGCGGCTTCGATCTCCTCGATGAGAGACGAGAGCTGCTTAGGCAGAATCGGGGTCTCCCTAGAGCTCGCCAGGACGTATTCCATTCGAGAGGTCAAGGGCAAGGTCCGATCCAGAACGGAAGACGATACGCGGTGGGTCTCGGGTTTACGAGGAAAAATTGGTCCATCATGAGGCAAGTCGTGGAAGATATCCTTGATGACTCGCTCTTCCAAGAGCAATCTGGTCGTAAAAGAATCCCAATCGTTTCGACTCTCATATAACTGCACGGCTTCTGTCCTCCACCCGGCCCGAGCTAGATGTCGGAGATACGAGTTCCACCACGACTGACATTGCGCTTCAACCACACTTATCTGAAGCGCAGCGTGGTCGCTGGTCGAATGCGCAGATGTTGTAGAGCGTCGATATGCCGATAGAGCATTCTGGAGGATCTCCCTCGATTGAGATGGAGGGGCGAGGAGAGTGATATGTGACAAAAGTTGAGGGAGCATGACCGGTAACAGCCCCTTCTTCCCGGCTACTGTCAACACATCGGCTAAGAAATCGATATCGAGTGTATGTTCTGAACATAATCTGGATATGACAGGCTGCCAAGTCTTCTTCAAATCAGGATGTGCACTGGTGGCCGGTCGATTAGGGTAGAGGTTGAACCACAACAGGAAGTCCTTCTTCCCTTTTGCTGAAGTGTCAAGCGTAGCCAGAGCTGTCTGGAGATAGACGAACCGATGCTCAATCCGACAATGAAGCGCTTTCAGCTCATCGTACACTGCCCTTGCAGCTCTCAAATCCCCATCGGCTGCGAGTTTGGCGAGGAGATCACAAGGTCTCCTGGAGGTTTTCGACGGCAATACTTGCGATTCGGGATGAGCGGGAGCAAAAAGCGTGGGCCATGGTATTGGTTTCTGATGAACCTCTACAGGTGGGAGGACCATCGTTGCCATTTCGTATTCGTTGGTCTCGGGCTCGAGGAAATCATTGACATTTTGTCTAGCTGACGTTGCTGATTCCTGGGCGACAGAGGGCGAGGCGGGAAATTGATGGATCACCGCCGTCGAGAGAGGTCGACCGTGAGAACGTTCCCTCCAGATCAGCCGGAGAACGTGAAGAGCGTTACGATTCATGTTATAACGGCATGGTGTGGGGCATGGAGAGTAAAGAGCAGAGAGTAGCGACAGTTAGTTGGTTTGAGACAAGGAAAAGTCAAGTTCGGTCAGTTCAGCGCTACCAAACAATTTGATTCCGTCCGTCCGTCCTCGAGCCATGGATCATCCATTCAATCGTGTCTCTGCCCCTCTACTCGTCATCTTCATCTTCTTGAATTGGTGCATAGCCACCTCTCAATCGTCATGGCAATGTCTATGGGTGCTTCCCGTAGGGGCAAGCCCAAGATTGTAAGTGAAATTTATCGCGTCATGCTGGAGAAGCCTCACTGACAACACGTACAGAGGCCGCCAAAAAAGGTGCGTCAAGCGTGAATTCGCCGTCAGAGTGGTAACTGACTATCCACAGCTGGGTCCGGACACATCTATCAAAGATACCTGGACCAAGCTTTCTCATGCTATCAAGGAGATACAAAATCACAACGCGTCGAAGCTGTCGTTTGAGGAGCACTACCGCTATGCGTACAACATGGTCCTGTACAAACGTGAGTAGGAGAGTCTTCGAAGTGTGTCACTGAGAGGTCACATTAGATGGAGATCAGCTGTACAATGGTGTTAAGGGTCTGGTAGCGGAACACCTGGATCAACTGGCAGAGGAAAAGATCGTTCCCACTTTCCCTAGGAGTGGAGGTACTCATGGAGCTGGTAAACTTGGTGGAGGTGCCGAAGCCGTGGAGAGAGGGATGGAGGGCGATCGATTCCTGAAAGCCCTCAAGGGAGTCTGGGAAGATCATACAGGGAGTATGAGAAAGCTGAAAGATGTCCTCAAGTATATGGTGAGTCTCTTTTCACGGGTGGCAAAGCTGAGCGGAGTTTAGGACAAGGTCTACACCGCTTCAGCCTCTGTTCCGCCCATCTACGACGTGGGATTAACCCTCTTCCTGACTCATATCATTCGATCAACAAAATACCCCATTCATACGCATCTCATCGCGACTTTACTTTCTCAAGTCCAGCTGGAACGTGATGGTGAAATCATCACTCGGTCCACTGTAAGAGAATGTGTTGATATTCTGTTGAGATTGTCTGTGCCGGAACGAGAGGGAGGGAAAAGCGTCTATGCGACAGATTTTGAGCCCGAGTTCCTTCGACGGAGTTCAGAGTTCTACAGATTAGAGGCGATTGATCGACTGGAGTCTGGAGATGCCGGACAATATCTGCGGAATGTAAGGTACAATGTTGACAATGTAACTGACGCCAGGTTGAGCAACGTTTAGCGGAGGAAGCGGACAGGACAGCGCACTATCTATCAACAGTGACAGCCGTTCCTCTTCAGTCGCTCCTGGTCGAACACTTGCTCACGCCACATCTTCAAAGCATCCTCGACATGCCTGGATCAGGCCTCGTCTCCATGCTAGACGCGGACCGGACATCAGATCTCAAGAGGCTGTATACCCTATTCAACAGGGTTCCCCAAAATGTCGGGCGGTCGGCACTAAGAGTAGCTTTGAGAGAAAGCATTGAGGAAAGGGGTAAGGCCATCAATGAGGGGGCAGTGGAGGATGCAGGACCTAGTGCCGTTGCCGATGAGGCTCAGCCGGGAATGGATATCGAGGACCCCAAGGGCAAAGGGAAAGCGAAAGCCACACCTTCGGCGACAGCCAACGCCCTGAGCTCGGCTTTGAGATGGGTCGAGTATGTTTTGGATCTCAAGGACAAGTTTGATCGGATAGTGGACGAGGCTTTCGGAGGCGACAAAGCTGTTCAGACATCGGTCAACGAGGTCAGTCGTCGAATTGATAAGGGTGCGCCGTAACTTACGACCAACATCATCAGGCATTCCAATCGTTTATCAACGCGAACTCGAGAGCACCAGAATACTTGTCCCTGTTCATCGACGAAAATTTGAAGAAGGGTACCAAATCAGTGCGTTCACTCATCGTTGCATTCTTCTTTGTCGCCTTATCTGACTAGGTCTTCAGAGAACTGAAGACGAGATTGAAATCGCTTTGGAAAAGACAATCATCCTCTTCCGATTCCTTAATGACAAGGACAAATTCGAGCGGTACTACAAAAACCATCTGGCTCGACGGCTGCTATATGGTCGTAGTGCCTCAGATGACGCTGAGCGAGGTATGGTGGCAAAACTCAAGGTCGAAATGTGCGTCAGGGTGGCCCTCGGCGCAGCGCTGTTATGACTAACATTTTGATCTCAGGGGCTTCCAATTCACCCAAAAGCTCGAAGGAATGTTTACAGACATGCGAATCTCGTCAGAGTCTGCTACCACATTCCGAAACTACCTCAACCGGCACGGAGTTAGTCTTGTCTTTTACCTCCCCTATCTCGTCTCCTCTTTCCGGTTGATAGTGTAGCTGACGCCGGACTTCTCCAGCAACTTCCTTTCGACCTTTCCGTGTCAGTCCTCACAGCTTCCTATTGGCCACAACAGATCGTGCAAACATCGCCTTGCACATTCGGAACCGTCCTTTCTCCTGCCACGACGACGTTCCAGAAATACTATGATTCCAGGCATTCGGGTCGTAGATTGACGTGGCAAGGTAATCTGGGAACGGCAGATGTCAGAGTCAGGTTCAAGCAGCGAAGTCATGATTTGAATGTGTCGACGCAAGCTTTGGTGGTCTTGCTGCTGTTTGAGGAGGTCAAAGAGGGGGAAGACCTGTCGTATTCAGTGAGTATTTGCCATCGCTGACCAGACACGTCTCACGGCCATTTGGCTGCGGATGAATCAGCTTTTTGCAGTAATCCCTACGTCGTGTTCACGATACAGACTGACGCGCCTCCTCTCTCTTTACAGGAGATCAAAACCACCACCGACCTCCCCGAAGCGGACCTCCAACGAACTTTGCAATCTCTAGCCTGCGGGAAATTCCGCGTCCTCACCAAAATCCCAAAGGGGCGAGACGTGAATCCCACCGATCACTTCGCCTTCAACGAGAGCTTCACCTCTCCACTAGCGCGAATCAAGATCATGCAGATTGCGAGTAAAGTCGAAACTCCCAAGGAACGAGAGGAGACTCAGGAGATGGTGGACGAGGAGAGGAGACATCAGGTTGAGGTGGGTATTCGATGGAGCTGGTGTTATTTGAAAACCCTTGGCTGACGTGACCCATTCGGACCTGGTTAGGCTTGTATCGTTCGTGTCATGAAAGACCGGAAGACGATGTCGCATAACGATCTGATATCTGAGGTCGCTCATCAACTCTCGACGAGATTTACGCCGTCCATGGGGTTAATCAAGAAACGGATCGAAGGGTTGATCGATGTAAGCCTAGTTCATCTCTACTTTTTCCTGTCTTACATCTCATCACTGTGAGTCGGAGCTGACATCAGAATAATCTAGCGAGAATACCTCGAACGAACAGCCGATATTGGGACCTATCGATATTTGGCTTAGCCCGCGTTTTCGCGTCGAGTGACGTTCTATGCTGTAGTTGATATCCTCCGATGGGGTTTCTCCTTTCTCCTATTTTCGTATTTTGCATAGCATTGGGAGGCTCGTAACCATGTCGAATTATGTATTTGTACTTCATGTACGTAACAAGTTCATGTCGCCAGGAGAGCATAAGATACGGTAGCATACCAAAATCTACGCGATTCCGACTAAAGCGACGACACAGAATACCATTTCCCATTGCATATTGGTTGATGCTCGGAAAAACTCGATACAAATACGCATTCTACTCCGACTCTCATTCTAGGAACCTATGATGCCTCATAACCCTCTGTTCTCTAAAGTACAAATAAACCTAGGTAGAATCTATGCTAAACTCGTACCCCTCGACTCAGGACTTCGAGGCGCACTAACCATCTCAGCGTCCGCATCTACATCCGCATCGTCCGCCGCACTCGCACTCGCAATATCGGATCTGACGACCTGATACTCCTCTCCACCCAACCCACTCGTCTCCGTCACCCCCGGCGCTAGACTACTTCCCGATACTTCACTATGAAGTTGAGGCGTCTCGTCGACTTCAGATGCTGGTGGACTCGGAAGGGCGACTGTGGAAGTTGCTGACCCGAATGGGAAGTGGACAGAGTTGAGTCCGGAGGTAGTAGAGCTCGAGTCGACTACCGAGTTTCCGGATCTCGAAGAAGCCCAGGCAGGCAGCACTGTGGCTCCAGGTTTCAAAGTGGTCCATGCCGTATTCCCAAACCCTAGAGTACTACCGATACCTGCCAAGTCGCCTGGTACGTTTTTCGGAACGCCCCTCGTCTCATCCTCATCCAGATCACCGTCATCTATGCCACTGAGTGTCGGACTGGGTAAATCAGGTGTGAGAGGGTTTGGAGATCCGGATGTCGAGTAGGGAGGTAAAACATCCGAATCATCCTCCAGGGACCCCGGTGATGGTGGTTCGTCACCTGCATACCCGGCGTCCACTGAGAGCAATCCCTGGGTATGAGCAGGTGGTGATGACGGCTTCATAACAGGCGAAGACGGCTGTGGAGTGTTCACGCGCGACGCTTCTTCTGCTTTGATCCTTGAAATTCCCCCGATGGGTCGACTCGTTCGCCGTCTGTAGAAGAGGAGATAGGCAGCTCGCGATTGAATAGAATCGACAGTAGCTTTGGAAACTCGGGAATCGTCGTAGTTGTACCATTCTCCATCCACCCTGTTTCGACAGAAAGCGGTGTAATGACCACCACCCATGCCTCCGAAGTGATTGTCAACCGCATCTAAAACGGAATATCAGCGACCGCAGTCAATCGATAGTACTTCGAGTTGACTCACAGAGGTCGTAGATCATTGGCTCTGCATCTGTCTCCACTCCATAACTAGCTGCTTCGGCTTGGGATAAATGTAGGCTCTTTGCAACCTTTCGTTCACCAATACGTTCTTCAAGATCGAGTCCGTCAATTGGGAAGTGAACCATTTGGTCAAGCTGCAGGTGTCACAGAACAAAGGAAAGTCAGCTATCATTCACATTACGTGACTGCCGAATTGAGGAAAGCTACCTTATCACTCAGTCGCCTCGAGCTACCAAATCGCTTGATGCAAATGACCAGGATATCCGGGGCTTTGTAGATTTCTAGTTTCTTGCTGGCTGCCTGATGTTTCCTGCACTGATAATGCGAAGGTGGCCGTCAGCCTCATCTTCCATCCGTCTGTGAATCATATCACATCCTAGCGCAATGACTGGGAAGCTGACTTACCACTGGGCAATACCATAAATCATCTTGACCAAGAGTTTCCTCCTTAGAGAACTCGTCCAGACAATCCTCAATACTAATCGACCTCCCCTCTTTCCGCTTTTTCATCTCCCGTTCGATAGCAGGATCAACAATCGTCTCCGGAACAAAGTAGTCGAAGTATTCGGTATAGGTCTTGGGCGCCCATTCACAGAAAATGGCTTCTCCTGGTCGCACAACTGCAGGTGATTGAGCAGATACTGAAGAATCTTCTTCGCCGTCTGAACTATTTGTCGCACCAGCATTTACGAGTGAACCAATGGATGATGCGATACGATTGACTATATGCGTCTTCGGCTTTTTCCGGTTCTCGAGTAAAGACCAGGACTTTTCGGCAGAGGAGGTTGAACCCTTCCATAGTGGGACAACGTTGTCTTTGGCTTTCAAAAAGTTCATGATCGACGCTCCCTCCGATGTCGATGCGTCGGCGACGTGGATTTTGAAGAGAGATTCGCGGCCTGAGCTTGAAAGTTGTGACTGGCGGTCAGCATCGATTGAAGAGCGAGTACTGGTTGCAGAACCCCCGGGGACTTCAACTACTCGAGCCTCGCCACCGTCGAGGTGAATTTCAGTCACTGGACCGCTGTCATCGTCGAATCCAGCGTCGGACGGAGCTGGGGTGATAGTTTGCGCCGAGCGAAGTTGGTTTTTCTTCTCAGGCCTGGCAAACCGTAGATAGCCTTTGGAAATAGCGGCTCGAACGGCGGAGGGCTCCGAGGCTTCAGCCTTGCTGAGCGTAATGAAGAAAGGTTCTAGAGTGCATTCCGGGGAGTTGCCGTATCGGGAGTTCTCCGTTTTGAAGGTGTAAACTGGTACGACAATCGAACCATCTGTCGTTATTGTCCCAACAGACTTGTGCGTCGCCGAAACTGGGGCCGAGGTCTCTTGGAAAACTATGGCGTCGTTATCTTTGGCTTCGGAGTTGTGGTCCCCGTCCAGCCACCAGGCGTAAACCCCGCCTTTCCATAGATCAAAACCGACCAGCTACCGGGAGATCAGCTGTTTGCGCTGTTCAAGCTTGGACAACGGAAGATTAAATCAAACCTACATTTGCAGGATTACACTTGACCAAGCCCGCCAGTTTCTCTTTCACTTGCGAGAACGAAGCATTCTGAGGGATCAATAATTGTATGTTGGTAATAGGTTGCTCAGGATCACGGGGGACAAAGCGGAGTTTGAAAAGCCGGGTTTGCGCAATCGGCAGAGGCACTGTGAGGTACATGAACTATAATCAAGGATCAGCGTGTGGTACTTCATACTAAAACCGGAATTCTGAGCTTACCGGATCCATAGTGATCGACTCCTTATGACACTCGGGGCAGACCAGTGTACTCTGCAACTGTCCCTGGAACAGGTCGACAATAACACTATCGTTCCTCTTCTTGTAGCCCGTCCAGCATTCCCTACCCAGTTCAGCGAGCTCCTTATCGCCGCCTCCGGGTTTCCAATCCGGTTTCTCGATGTATGGCTTCTTTTTGATCCGGTTGAGATCCTCATGTAATCCATCCAGCAGAAAAGCGATAAACTCCTGAGTATCGTGTTGACCATATCCAGCAAACGACGGGGCGAATCGGGATGTTGTGTACTTGAATTGTCGAGGTGAATACGATGAGTGAAGGGAGGTATTGGCAGCCCAGAGATTCTCGATGACGGTTCCAAACGATTCAGCTACTTGGCCGTGCATGCCCAACGGGTTATCACGGTTGAGCTCCTCCCGATAAACGCCAGCTAGACCACTCTTATCAGCTCGTCTTCGCAGGCTAAGCTTCGTACTAGGTGCTTACACAGGAAGTACTCGCTTAACTCTTGCGTGTTACTCAGGCACTGAACAGCGCTGTTCATGAAGCATGTGTTCCCTAAATTCTGCAACCCAACTAAGCCCTTTCCAACTCTCGGCCCTTTGGATTGACTTCTGGTTTGCATTCCGACATCGAGTAGCTTTGAGCTTGATGCTACGGCATTGACGTTGTTGTGAGCAGCAGCTGAGGTCGAGGAAGAGGGTCCAGAAAAGAATGCTTTCTTGGTAAACAGAGGGAGCGGTCGCTTTTCCACGGCTTTCCCCGCTTCGTTGACGTCTACTGCCCATTCGACCTCTTCCCCCTTGAGTGTGCCAATTTCGACAGCAAAAACATCACCGTCCATAAATCCGCACTCGGCACAAGTAAGATTCTGGCCTTCAGTTGTTGACAGGAGTTTACCGGAGATACTGGGAAGAAGCGTTGCTGGTATTTCCAGCGTAGCAAGGGATGGAAGCGTAGATGTCGCCGACCCTTCCGTCGGTGGAGGCACGTCTATCGACCAAGTTCGACAGGGAATGGGGCCATTGCCCAATTTAAGGAGACGATGAGTATATTCGAGGAAGATGGATAGTGGGGTAGTCGACGGGCAAGTGAATCGGATAGGGGGCCGTTGCGACTTTGGGGACGATGTGGCTGAGGAATCCTCATATGGGTTCACCAGGTGAATAGTGTATACCGGGGGGGCGATCTCGACTCTGTCTCCGGGAATACCGAATCGCTTGAACGAAGGTCGATTAGGATCGGGGGGAAGACTATGGAGGTTGTATTAGCGTACAGCGGCTTCAATTACTAGCAGCTGCATAGCTCCGCGGTTGGGCTTCAATTCGATAAACTAAACTCTCCAGTCAAACTCACAGATACTGGAACTCAGTCCAAGCTGACGACGAGACTATGTGAAAATCCTCGCCTTCCACCAGATTATCCCTCAGCCTCCAGAAGTTGACTTTAGACCCTCTCGGGACGAGCTGAGGCACGCTCCCATCGCTTTCCTCAACACCGATCAGATGGATTGATTCTGGCTCCTCGTCAACATAGAGTTCTACAGTTTCAATATCTTCGTCTTCGTCCTCAGCTTTGTCAGCGGGCTGCACGGCAGCCAGACGTTTGACGAGGTTCCTCTGAATTCTTGAAACGAGGAAGAAATCATCATATGGACGTATAGGACTAGGGAGGGGCTCTATAGGTGTTCTAGTCAGCTTCCTAAGCTTGAAGTGTTCATAGCTTGCAGCTTACCGGCAAAGAGGTCATGAACCTTTCTCCAATGCTCAACAGTCCATTTTGCGGTAGTATCAACTTCGCCATCTTCACCATTCAAACTGACTTCCTCAGTCCGTTTCACCCAGCTCTGCCCATCAGCCTCTTCCCTTTCATCATCCACATCAAGGCGCAGGGGACTACTCCCAGCACCTCCGGCAGGCATATTGAGGCTCAGATAGCCGTCAGCTCCTCTTCCGGAATCTGAGGACGAAGCAAACGGGTCCTCGGAATTAGCCCGTTTAGGTGAAGAGCTAGAGGTGGGACTAGCTGGGATAGACGTCGAGCGAGGTCGTTTAAGGTTGGGGGTTAAGGATGAGGAAGAGGGGAAGGGGGAGTGAGTCATCGCTCGGTGAGAGCAGGAATAGGAGTTGTGAGTGGCTGCTTCAACCCTATCGAGAGGACCTGGGATGTTGCCGTGTCCCTGGGATGAAGGTGAGAGTGAGATGGTGGGTGGGTGGTGTAGGCTGACGGTAGCGCGCAGAGGCAGGCAACATTGTGAACGACGTGCCACAACGGAAGCAAATTCAACAGTTGGCGGCGTTTTGGTGCTTTGCTCTCAACCTCGTACTGATCAACCAAGTTACCATATCTCAACAATATCAACCTCAAGATCATTCCAACAAGCCCAAAATGAACCGCTCGTCGTCATCAAGAGGTATCCTGAAATCAAGCCGATCAAAGCTGGCCTCATTGAGGTCATTCTCCCGAAACGAATCCACCACGACCACCTCCTCTCCAATCGCATCCACATCTACAGCATGGCAACCAGCCCTCCCACCAGGCGAGAACGAAGCCTACGACATCTCCCTCGCCTATCTCAATTCACATCGGGATAAAACGCTCTCCAAATTATCCAGCCTCTCTCATTTACCAAAACACCACGAACAGATCGAGAAGCTCGGCATAGAAGCGTATGTCAACGATCCAGCTACTCGACGGAGATTTGCGGAAAATAAGGGTGAGGGGGAGATGGATCAGGTGGTTATGCGGTATTTGAGAGATCATCAGTGGAGACGAGAGGGGGGACTGGACCTTCTCATGCAGAGAGTCGAGCAGCTCGGCGTCGTCCCTGATGTTCTCCCTTCGTTACCTACCGCTCATCCCCTGACGCTATCGGTGGACTCGAACGCTGTGGAACCAGGATCCTTCCCTTTGCTCAAATCCCTTAAAACTCCTCCAAAAATCACGCTACAGCTCCTCAACCATCCTGCAGAACCTACCGACACTGAGCCAAATCCCTCGGCCAGGTTTACTCTACTGGTTCTGGACGCCGATTCCCCATCACCCGAAACGCAATCATACACTCAGAGACTACACTATCTGAAAAGCGACATTCCCCTATCCGTCGTAAGTGGGACTGAGAACCTCTTCTCATCAGATGTAGAAGGAAAGGAAATCCTCGCTTGGGAGCCACCAGCACCACCAGCAGGGTCGGGAAAACATCGCTACGTTTTCATTATCCTCCAGCAAGCAACACCCTCGACGTCCACAACGGAAGTGATCAGAGAACCATTCGATCTGCGCGAGTACCTGAAATCTCAGAACCGCTCTGGATCCGCTGTGAAAGCTACGACGCTTCTGAGGGCGAAATATACCACCGAGGATGCCGAGTACATTGATTCTGTTTATCGCGAATTCAGAGGAGAAGACACTGCACCGGTGTATGGGAAACCACCGAAGGAGATGCGGTATGGGTATCCCATGTCTGCGAAGGCTCAGAGGGCCCAGGAGATTCGAGAGGCTGCTTGGGAAGGCGTGGGCCGGGAGTTGGAGGGATTGGTAAGAGATTTAGAGGGAGATCGGGAAGGGCAGGAAGAAGGGAAGCAGGTGGTTTAGATAGCTGGGATGCAGCTTCACACTTCGTCTTCCTAAGATTGGCGTTGCTTATCTTTGGGCGTTCTGTCTTCTTGCGAAGGATATCCATGACAAAGACAAGCACAGTATAGTATCAATACCAGATCCGATATATACAATGAACGCCATCACTTCTTCCCCTTCTTCTTCTTCAACCCTTCCCTCTCGCGTTCATTAGGATTAGGAACAAGCACCAAACTGCCTCCTTCCCCGCCATCGGCGCCACCTGCATTCTGGATTTTCAACCCAGCCTCAAAATGGCCCATAAGATCCGCAACAGTCTCATTCAGACCCCTGACCTCTGCCTCCTTGTCCATTCTCTCTTTTTCAACCTTCTCCAAATCCTCCTTCATCTTCTTGATCCTCACCGACAACCCCTCTGAGATAGCTCGCTCAGCCGACAACGATGTCTGCAATCCTTTAGTGAGAGCTATCGCTTTCTCCGCTTTGGTTTCGGCCCGGAGTCTCGCACGCTCAGCGTCTTCCTTGGCTTGTCGCGCTGCTTTCGCTTGAGCCTCGATGGCTTCCAGCTCAGCGACACGAGCTGCTTGGGCCGAAGCTTCGGATTCGTAGTGCTGACGCATGGCTTCTAGTTGTGATGAGAGGAGGTAAGAGTATTCAAGGGTTATATGTTCAATGGTCGTCATTTTGTCAATGTCGTTGGTGGACGGTCCGGCAGAGGGGGATGCAGACGTTGATGTGGAGGTGGAGGTGGATGTTGATTGATGGTTCTTTGCAGCTGCAGAGTTGGGGTGTATGACGGAGTCGAGAGGCAGAGGTCGAGGAGGTGTAGCGGTTGTCAGTGTAGATAACGACGGGAGCTCTACCAGCTTTCCGTCATTGCGTGTTTGAATTAGTCGATGAACGTAACTGAGGCACGTCAGTCACACGGCCAACTAATGCTACAGAAATCTGGCAAGCAGGATAGCACTCACTTGTCGCCCTTGTAATCCCATACTCTCTGTGTTTCTAGCTCCATCGCTAAAACATGCCCACTCTCCTCCCAATGTTGCCTGGCATGTCCCTTTCCGGGTTCGTATCGACCGCACCCGACGACCCCGCAAACTACGCAAATCCAATTATGTTCCCGACTCTCACAGGACACGCATTTGACCGCTCGCATAATCTCCTTTCGACCCGTGGAGCTAGATGATCCCGCCACTCCCGTAGGCAAGCTTGTAGAGGAAAGGAGAAGGTGCGAGACCCGGCACACGGGGCATCTCGAATCTCCCCATTTCTGGAGACAGTCGCAGTCGAATGTATGGGCACACGGAAGAGTCACAAGACCGGTTACGGAGCTGTCCAGACGCTCCAGACAGACCGGACATGAAGGTAGCTCATACCGGGAGGCAGGTGGGATTCCGGTCAGGAGGTCAGGGAGAGCCCGCGATGAGTAAACGGATGGCGGAAAGGCTGGGACAGCAATTGGGAAAGATGTGGGCTCTTCAACCTTATGCAGGACCAGATGATGGATGCGGATAGGGTGACAGGTCTCTCTATTGTCGAGCGTCGAGAACGCTCGTCCAGTGAAAATGACCATGAAGTCGGATGCTTGGAGAGGATCTCGAAACTTCAGCAGAACAATGGAACGATTTGGAGTTGTTGCTTCTCTGTGACACATGAATCAGCGACGTGCGCATGGTATATAAGTCGCAGAGCATACCTGATCATTCTGACTCCTTCGAGACATGTTCCCCATCCTCCAATAAATTCTAAGAAATCAGCCGGACGCATCCAGGCAGGAACAGCAAGGATAGCGATCAAACTCCCATCCTCTCCTTCAGCCTTCTCACCAGCCCATTCTCCTCCCTCCTTGCTGTATACCGCATCCTTTACCCCTTTACTACTCTCCCCACGTCTGCCCGCTGATTCCTCGATATCCGCAATAAGATTTGAGGGAGGAGCATGACGAAACAAGTGGACAACCCCGCGACCGACGGACGACACTCCCGAGGCGACGGAGGAATCTAGTGGGCTTGGACCAGGGAAGTGGGCTAGGAGCGGCTGGAGAGACAGAGAATCGGGAGTAGGCTCGGGATGTTTCTGTCTATTCCTGGTCTGGGGCGACGAGGGATGAGACGCTGGGCGAGCTGGGCTCGAAGGTATCCCGTTCGTGGGATTGGATGGAATATGTCGGTTAGGTATGGTACTCCCAATTCCAGCTCCGGTCTTCTTTTTAGACCCTGTAGGTTTGGGGCTATGCTCTCTCATATTGTCGTTCCGCCTTTGAGAGGTTATATCCTTGTCCAAGCTCTTCTCCCGAGTGAAATCGACCCAGTCGACAGTGATTTCGCCGAGTCGCCAATCGCTGATCGGATTTGTGACTTCTGCGTCGTCTGCTTCCGGCTTTGTCTCTTGCGCGATAGTTGATGGGGGATGGATAGCTATGATGATCGAGTAGAGTTGGGAGAGGGAAGAAGCGGGAGTCATACTATCAGTGCATACTTGTGATGTGTAAGACGAACAACGTCGAATTAGGTCATTAGAAGGATGGTACTGAGTACCGGGACTTGGCGGACATTTGGGTGGCAACTGGGAACACGTGACTCAAGCTTTGTAGTGGTGAAACGTCCTATATATTGAATGGCTATACGAGCGATATTCAGATAACTAACTATATATAAGGTGCCATGGAGTTGGTACCACACGCTCAGGAAGGAGCAGTAACTGAGCCCGTATCCTCACACTAGTTCCTTGTACATGAACAATCCTCCTCGTTTCTCCATCCCATCCGGCGTCGATGCATAATTAGGAACAACGCCGAGTAGAGTCCAGCCCTGACTGACATACAGTTTCTCAGCATTGTATCCCGCCTCAGTATCCAACAACTGGCAAGACGTCATGTCAGCCACCATACCATGTACGACATCACAGATGAGATGCTGCAACTCACACAAAGAGTCCTACCACACCGTCTCGCTTCAGCCTCCAACTCATTCATCAACCGTTTACCAGTTCCTCTCCGAGGATACCGCGGATCCACCATCAACTTCCTGACTTCACATCTATGAACTCCATTGGGACTACTGTGAAACGCTAGCTGTACCGTACCGATGATATCAGGGTATTCGGTAGGGTTACCATCCTTGTCCAAACTCTCTAATAGCTGTGTCTGGTCCCCTGATTCCCCGGCAGTGGGAAGTCTAGCGACCCACATGATCACGCCTCCTGGTGCGTCACCTGCTTCTATTGCTTGCAGGTTTTTGGTGAAGAGATGGATGGCTTCGGCAGTTGTGAAGTCTCCTTGGAAATTGATAGATTGGCCACGGGCTATGTGGGCGCACACCATAGCGGCTAGACGGGGGGCGTAGAGGGGACTAGGGGGGGACGTTAGAATGTGGATTCATTGTAGCTTAGACATACAGTGTCTCGTGGGTCACTCGTTCTATGATGAGTGGAAGACCGGCAGGCGGAACAGAGGGTTCGGTGCCGGTGCTCATGTTGGTGTGGTGAGAATGGTATCGCGAGACGGAATGATAACGGTAGGCGAACTGCTTATCTTGGTGCGATTTTAGGAATAGCCTGAAGACATACTGACAGACGAAACTGCAGAGCTGCAAGCAAACTTTCCTGCTCTCGCTCTCTTATCGACTGCATCGTTACGGCCTTATCAGACTGCACCGTTTCCGCCGGATAGAGGAGGAGATACTGCCACGGATATCGCCGATCCCCAACAAATGAACCCGCATCTCTTGGTGCAATCTACAGATCTATGCCCAACACTGGATCGTAGTACTCGTCGCCATGCATATGCTATACAATGCTATTATATGTCACTCTCTACCTGCGACTGGCCAGCCAGTCTGTCAGACTAAGCCTTTCCCATCCCAAGCTTCAGGGCCTTCTCCAACTCTTCCCTAGCTCTCTCCTCCCTAACCTCAGCTCTCGCAACGACATTCATCATCTCCGCATGCAGCATTACACCAGAAGGTAGCGATCCCCTCCGCAATATTTCAGGTTGCGACGTTCGCCGTTCGTCGGAATTCACGGGCGCTGCGGATCCAGGAAGGAACAGTGTTGGGGCGGTGGGTGATCTCCTCAGGATGGGGGTACACGAGAATCCCTTAGGTACGACGAGGGAAGCCTTGCTCGTGCTTTGCACTGAGCCCGAGGCGTTCCAACGACCAGTATATTGCTGAGCTGGATCGTCGGATCTCCATCCCTTTATTTGGGTGGGGAAGAGGTTCGAGAGCTGCCCTGTTCCCCTTCTCCGACAAAGCTCTGCAGCGGACGGTGATCGCGCAGCCGGAGGGGCAGGGATCGGAAGGAGGGATTTTGGGGGAGGACTTCGATGTCGTGTACATCTCTCTTTATCGTTGGACACACTTCGACCAGCAGCCTCCCTCACACGGATTTGACGCCCACGCGAGATCCCTGATTCAGGGGATGTCGGTCGTAGAATCTCTTGCGAGACGTAGTCATGGGTCGTGGGGCTCTGTCGTCGTCTGCGAGTCCCTGACGACGATCCCGGAATTGAAGTGAAGCCCGATGCCCAGTTAGAAGACTCAGCCCAAGCAATTTGGTTGGAGTAGACTTGGGATGGGCGACGAGAGGGTCCAGCGGAGGATATGGCGATATCCTCATCCGATGTAAAACCATCTTCCTCGTCTTCTCGATACCCTTCATCAGATTCCGAGTCAGCTTCAACGAAGGGCGAATCCGATCCATCGTCATCATCATCTTCCTCGTCTTCCTGTTCCTCGTCTTCATCATCATCATTCTCATCCTCGTAAACAGGTTGGTTGGCCCCTCGTTTGCGTGAAACACTGCCGGATCCCCGCGATGAGGACGAAGATCGACTATGAGTCGAGTTTGAGATTGTAGAACGATGGCTGGTAAGACAAGGGTTGACAGCGAATTTGAGCGTGCAAGATCGCCTTGTCGACAACAATCTTGTCCCGGTAATGTTCTCGCTAGCTTCCGACACCTTTTCCAGCCCGCTTACGCCTAAACCAAGACCCGGTCCTGGGGCTTTCATGATCAACCCATCCTCGCTAGCGCTGGTATACGCACTGGCGCTCTCCCGTCGTAGAATTGGTTTGTTGAAACAGCCGTCAAACCTTCCGAAAAATGTTGTAGCAGTCGCATGGGAAAGAGGAGTGATCGGGGTAGGCTGACACGAAGAGGCGGAGCCCAGGCTGGGTGGTTGGGGTCGAGCCTGGATAAGGCAGGTGAGGAGGGAAGGGGAAGTGGATCCGCCATTTTTTCGCGAGGAAAAAGTGGACGATTCCAATCCCCAGTCCGAGGAGACGGCCTCAGAGTCGGTGGATTGGTATAAGGGCGCCGCGGTCTTGGCAGCGGGGAGAGGGATTTTTGCGAAGCTCAATGCCTCATGAAGAACCGGGGAAGGGGTTTTGGACGAGGAGCCCTCGGAGGGAGAGGTTGAGTGGGAGTCGAATCGAGAGCGAGAGTAGGGGGGAGATGGGCGCGAACAAATGGGACTGGTGGTGTAGGCGCAGCCATACGAGGACTTGGTGTGAGGGGAAAGAGGGGAGGTAGTGAAAAGAGGGGGGAGGGGGGTATCGGTGGTGATTATAGTCATGATAGTGGGATGGATATAGATAGTTATAACAGAATGTGGTTGATCGAAAAGTCTATCTATCCACTATGAGGAAAAGTCTAAGAAGTTGAAGGCGGTCTGCAGGTCGACGCTACCAAAGAAGGGAACAGCTATAAAGACATCTTGTCGTGTGATCAACGATGCGATGAAACGGGAAACCTCGTGTCGATGGTTGAGAAAGACGTCCAAACACGACCAAAAACAAGTATAGTGATATACTGATGTTGGGGGGAAGCGGAAGTCGAACGGTCAATGGGGGTGGAAGGGATATGGGGTCCGACTGGGTTGGGTATAGGCTTCAAGACGAAACAAGAAAGACAGGACCTAAGAACTTTCGTTGGCTGTCCTGGGCTGGTATTCGTAGGTCTTCGAGCCTACTCGGATACCTCGGTCCTTGTCTGAACCGCGGCAAATCAAGAGGTACCGATTATTTTGGGGTGTCAGAAGAAACCGCAACCAAAATTCGAATAACAAAAAGTAGTCGACAACCACCCCCTGGGCGAATTTGCGATTTTCAGTGCAAAGCAGCTTAGCTACCTGGACTAACCAGAACCGCCGGATTTCATGCTGGATCCGTACTACACCCATTACCCATACGTACATTGGTTCCCTATGTCGGCGGTGCGGACCTAGAATTCGTATTTTAGGGGGGAGTGGAGCAAAAGCGTCTTACCGCTCATTGCCCAACCCCTCCTATGGGGTGGTAAGGGATGGGTGCATACGAGCCGAAAACTACGTGTCCAGGGGAGATGTGAAGGGGTTAAGGAAGTCTTTGACACAGGGCAGGGGGGCAGGGCAGGGCAGCAGGAGAGGGGAAGGGGTACGGCCGAAGTATCCCAGGTCGGGGGAGCGGGAGTGTCTCGGCTGGGAGCAGGTTTTCCCGTACTGTGGCGGTCCTGAACCCGGAGACATACCCCGGAGCCCGTGCCCCAGAACACCGGGAAGTCGGGAGTATTGCCGCGTGGAAGCGGAATTCCACACGCCACATTGGCGGTCAATGCCGCGTAATTAGCTCCCATTAAATTCGGTTCCCTTGTGCTTGACCTACCTCGGTGTAGAATCATTTGGACAATGAGCTCGTTAAAGATTTGAAGGGAGATGGCGATCGAGAGGCGGTTTGTGGAACAAATAAGCGTGCAGCTTACTAGGCTCGTACATGCACAGCTCTGTTGACGTCACCTGGATGTTGACGGGATAGGGTTTCTCATCCGGTTGTCAAAGTGACTTCGCATTGGCTATTGGCTTTTGTTGACAGCGGCGTGGACCGCAGAATTCGGTAGCTCGGTAGATCGGTAGTCCCACAGGGCTTGACTGTTATTGTTAGGGGATTGATTCTGTGGCACATAGAACGGCGCTTCTTCAACACGGCGCACCGCACTTTGGACAATAAGTCGAGTTTCCACAAACAACAAGCCAACGCCGACGGAACGCACACCGAAGCAGCAACACGCTAGTCTAGTCCTGACTGGTCTCGACGTATGGGGCAAGCTGTTTCATGAACCACACCAAAATTCCAGATCAGTCTGGTAAGGTGTTTCATGTAAACTATACGGATCGGATTCTATCGGTTCGTCTTAGGGGTGGTCTACTCCCCCTTGGCCCCTGTTACAACTGAATTCGGGGTACGTGGAGATAGGGGAAGGAACGAGCAATACAAGAGATATCTCCTGGAGACCAAAGGTAGCGGAAGCAATTACCGTATGCGCGATGCTTGGAGATCTGGAGCAACGGGTGTGCCCGATGAACAATTGAAATTGAACAAGCAATATACTCAATATATGGGTTGTCTGAGGCGTAGTCATCTAATCCAGTTCTGATCAAGGTCCACAGCTTGTATATATCTAGTCGTCCTCTGTATCTAGCGTTTGTTGCACTACATAATGCTGAGTTATATTGAGTTACGCATGTCTAACTTGTGACTGCAACCGTTCAAGAAAGTTCTATGACAGGGCCACCAACAAGTCACGTCACCGTTCGCCACCTTCCCAACTGCCCGATCGGCTGCTCCTCCTTGACATGACACATATCTCCACCTGCTTCTCTGCTTCGGCTTAAACTTCTTTCTACACCTTCCTAGCCTTAAATCATCATCACCCCCACTGTCACTGTAGCCAAAATCAAACCACTAACCCTCCTCCTCCTCATCTCCTTCGCTGTCCTCCTAAAAACCCTACCGGGTTACATGCTCTCCATCCGAAACTTCTTCGCAGCTTCTGGATTAGGTCTCGGTCGTTCCACTATGGTCAAGGGACCCAAAGCTCCGCCGGCACCTACCGTGCCTACTGCTATTAAGAGTAGGGAGGAGGCGGTGTTGGGCGAGGGTAGTGAGTCTCTTCTTCTGTATTCATATCACTGTAGATCGAGGAATGGACTGATGGAATGGGATGAACAGTCGAATACGCTACATTCGCTTCGGGGTGTTTCGTACGTCCTTCTAAATATTTTATCCTAGTACTCAAACTCACCTATGACATTAGTGGGGAACCGAGCACCTGTTCACCAAACATTACTCCCATCTCCCACAATTCTCCGCGATTTCCGGGTATACTGGCGGGAAGGAGTCTGCGCCCAGTCCGTCTTATCGTCAAGTCTGTACTGGATCTACGGGTCATGCAGAGGCCGTGAGGGTTGGATATCAGAAAGGAGCAGTCGGGTATGGGGAGTTGGTGGGTGAGTGACGTTCTATGAAGGGCGTCTGGTACTGCCAATCGTTGATCGGCGGCCGATCACATGTGCTGGGGTACTCGGGGTTTGACATTGTTGCTGATGAAACATATTGCGACCAGAATTCTTCTATCGCACTCACGATCCTACGACCGTCGATCGCCAGGGACCAGATAGAGGTAGTCGTGAGTATTCACTTTGCTGGGCTAGAATGGTCGTCCCTCAACTTCACACCGGCCTGCGAACAGTGCTTATGAATCCTTTCCTGCGCACAGAATACCGCTCAGCAATCTTTTACAACACCCCAGAACAAAAAGAAGTAGCCGAGAAAGTCACCGCCGAGGTTCAAGAGAAATAGTGTGTTCATCCGCTCAAGGCCCAGACCATTCACATCAGCAAACTCGCAGCGGGAAACAGGCTAACAAGATGGCAAACCAGTTTGAAGGGACGCCCCATCGTTACCCAGATCGCCAAGGCGGGACCTTGGTATCCTGCGGAAGACTATCATCAGAACTACCGTATGTCCTCCTTGCGTTCGGTCTTATGTCCCGACGTGATAGGCGAACGTCACTAACAATCATACTTAGTGGACCTCAACCCAGGGGGTTACGAATGTCCGACGCATATGTTTTATTGGTAGACATGTATCGAGGATCCGTAACTCTAGTTCAAGACTGCCTCGAAGCAGTGATGTAGCAAGATTTGGTCGACTGCCTTTGGCGTAGGTGTCAACACCGATGCGATGAGCATTCGAGAGCCTTCCTTTGTCATAAGGTCCGCCTGTCCCAACCATGACAAGGAGAGTACGAGTAAAGAGATTCCATCGAGAATTATAAAGGATCATGCGGCGAGACATGATATGAACAATCGTAACCGGAACCCATGCAATGTCCATCGTACCTCTAACGTTCTGAACCTCCGTCGTCTTCACCTGCTGAATGAACTCGCTTTACGTGCTACCATGTGGTACCTGACCCAGACTAGACTTCAAGCTCTGCTCTCCTCGACTAACGCCGCAGAATCCCCCATGCTGATATCATCGTTATCAGGAAGGAAGTGAAGATTGCTAATGTCGTTGGCTGGGAAAATGCTGAGATTGCTGAAGAGCAGGTCGTACACGTCCAGCCGCCTATGACTTGTCGTCAGTCTCTGACTGTTTGTCCCCCTTTCACCAAGCCTCAACCCATCCCTTCTTCCAATCTCTTCCTCCCCCCTCATCAATTCACAAGGCCGCACAACTTCTATACTCCGCCCCCCCGCCCCAAAGTCAACACCAGACATGCCAAACCGAAAGAACTCACTAGACAAAGGGGTATAAGCCTGAGGCCTGTACATGCCAAATTGCGTGCCCGAATACGGACTCAAATAACCGCCTTTGATAGGTGCATTTTCACCCCTCTCATCAAAGATCTTGAGAACATACGACGCAGCGGCGAAAGGAGTTTGCCCAGGGATCTGCTCCCAAGCCCAAGGATTCCAGACGACTTGGGTCGCGTTTCCGGGAAGGACGTTTTGGGGTGGAGAGGTTGGACCAACGGGGTAGGTGTTTCCGTTTTGAGAGCAGGAGGCTATGATGGTTAAAGAAGTGGGGCGGACGCTGGGTTGGGATTTTGATTTGTAAAGGCGGGTAGGAGAATGTAGTGAATGTTATCAGCTCATTGCAAGCATAATACAGACATGAGAACACTCACTATAGACTTGTCAAATTCCATCCAAAGGTTATAAAGCTATCTTCTGCTATCTTGTAATAACTCGCCGTAGCTGTTGACGGAGGTTGGGTGACCGTCACTCCACCCGCTGCTGCTGTTCCTGGGATTGATATGGAGGAGGTGGAGGAGGTTCTGATGGCCGTGCTACCCGAAGCTGAGGAGGAGCCGGAGGGGGTGGTGGTGATAGTACTTGCTGATGACATCTCTTCAGACCTGCTTGGATGGGGGAGAATAGATGAAGATTTGTCAAGGCTGAAAAGGCTAATGGGTTAATAGTACCTGGGTATTGATGCGGAGTACGAGTCCAAGATCGAAACGGACTGTTAAATGATCGAGGCGATGGTGGCGAAGGAGACAGACGCAGACGGGGACTAGAACGGATAAGTGGAAGGAGATGTTCAAGTCGTTTGAATGGAGATGGGACAGAGGAAGGAAAGGATCAGAGCGAGACTCGCCGACAATGACAGGTAACTTAGTTGACAGACAGGGCTGTGCTCTCCCTTTTCAAGCTACTCGCCCACGCCCACGCGCCCGCCTGCAGCTGGTCCAAGCCCCCTTTCGCGCGGGCTGTTCGATGCAGCAATAGACGGAGGTGGACTGTCAAGGCATGCAGCTACAGTCAAACCTGCCCCACGATGATAGCATAACAGCTTGAGTGTATAGATACGTGACCAAGCATACTTAGCTGAAGTAATCCTATGGGAAAGTTCGGAAAGATGCACCGCCGTAAGGGAGGAAGGAGGTGGACGTGGTACGTGATGGAGGTATGGCATTTTCCCCTGAAATATGAAACGCACCAAAACTGCTCGTTGCGGTTATCCTACTCCAATCCAACATGCTTTGGTTGATACATAAATGCTTTTTACTGTGGTTGTCTTGCCTGCCGTTGTTTCACTCGTGCACTCTCATACCTCATCCTTCATGCTTCCCGTTCGGGCTGATGCATCCACGCACTGCTCACTCGCCCCTAATGCTTCTGAGCCTCCTTCTTCTCGTCCATCTTCTTGATGAGATCCTCCTCCTCGTCCTGGAGGCTTTTGTCTACCTTGGCGCCACGGGATGGTCTGAGGGGGGTGGAGATAGCCGTTAGCTTGTGTACCAACTAGACCTTGCCAGGCTTGGAATCTAGCTACTGAATTCAGAAAGGTTCACTCACTCCTACGGAGACAAATCAAACCACAACATACACTGTCAGCGGCTGTCTCGCACGGTACTACAGCACTTAAGGGCAAGGGAATATCAAGAACCTACATTTCCGTGCTGAATGGTTACAATATTCGTCAGCTACAGCCAGGATGCTTCTCATCTCATAAAGATACTCACGGATCGCGCAATAGCCGTAGGGTCTTGATGTGCCCTAGCCTCCTCGGCCTCCTTCTCCTTCTTCTCGACCCTCTCAGCGTCCTTGATGTTGTTAGCCAGCGTCCTCTGGTCAGTCTTGTCTAGACGGTCGTGAGCATGAGGAGGGGCGATCTCGTAAGGGGCACCGGTCTGGGCGTTTCCTGTTGCCTCGGGATGAGCTTTCCGCCATGCTATTGCGACTGTCTACCACGTAAGGCGTACAGAGGAAAGGGGGACGGAGATAAAACCTTACCAGCGTTTCCGGTCTCGGGGTCAATGGCTCCTGCGTTGTTCTCGGACATGTTCTGAGGGGTTGGAGCGTCAGCACCGATGTTTCCGGAAACATAGGGGAGAAGATTGTGCCAGCTGAAAGTGGCAGTGTGTAACACTCACATATGAGTTGATGGATGGATGAGATGGATGTGAGTTCGTGTATAATGCTGAAATGGAAGGTATAGATTGAGAAGATTCTGGCGGAATGTTAAGGTCCATCGTCAATTGTCCACCCTGCCCGTGACGTTATAGTTTCGTCCGATCGCTGGCTACGTCATAGTTGATTTCCCGACACGCGACACGTGGCGCGTGGCGTATGCTGATCAGTTTTGAGGATTCCAGGATCCACAATAGGTGTTGTCTGAGTAACCGACGCAGCCTGAGGCAAGGAATTGGTACGAGAGGGGATGAAAACTAGATTTGTTGTACATAGATGGTGATGCCTTTAGGTACGATGGATCTATCTAATTTCAGGCTCCCGAGCGGTACCCTTCACACATAGATCTCACCTTACTGGCCAACTTGTGTAGAATTTTGCCAAGCTCAACATTACGTTCTGACCATAGGGACTGCGGCTCCCCCTAGACCCCCCTCATGCTGTTGTATAATTCAGTCCACTAGAGCCATCTGTCTGTCCGATCATGTCCGAGAGAGTCGAAAATCTGTCAAAAGGCCGAGACGCTATCTGCCAACTACGTCATCCAAGCTGCCATTCGTTCTGAGTGGCTCGAATTCTATGCAACGGGGTGTGGGATAAATGGCCAATTCCAAGATCCAAATAGCGGTCGTCGTTTCGGCCGATCTGGTGAGCATACACGTTGATCGCGTCATACCCCCAATCTCATTTGATGCATTTGATTTTATCACACGCACGGCCTTCGGTCATGTTGATTCCCGCAAACGCGTCATCGGGTTAGCCCTGCGCTGTTCCTGGCAGCTGCAACGTTGCTCATGGACATGACCCGTCATAGATGACCCCGTGCGGTCGCAGGGCCCAGGGAATGGCTGCTGGATATTCTTGTATATAAGCGACATCCCTGCTGTATCCAAGCTCTTCCCTTCTGCAATCTCACTTCAACAACCTTCAATCTTTAACGTACCCCCACACCACTTACTACTTTATCAACAATCACAATGTCTGACACTGGTCGTCAATCTCTCGGTGACAGTAAGTTTACTCCCGCCAACTCTACACTTTGCAGCCCATCCTCATGGGTGGGGTGTTTGCCACCCCTTGCCCCTCCCCCGTCTCAGATAGGTTGGCTGTTATACGATCGGATCTTACTCCCGCTGCCACGAAATATACCCCAAGACATAGCTGACCGTACCACCCATTCTAGAGGCTGAGTCCGCCATCAAGCCCGACTCCCAGAAGACCTACCTCGAGCAAGGCTCCGACATGCTCAAGGGCAAGGCTGACGTGAGTTATCTTTGTATTTGTATTTCGAGAGGTTTAGTTGGAAAGAATCCCATCGCATCCTGTGTGCACCCAACATTACCCATCATCTTTACCAACTCCTTAAAATCGTTCCAACGTGTCGGCCGCCGATCTGTCTAACATATCATCACACGCTGACCTCATCCACAGTCTGCCGCCTCTACCGGCCAACCCGACTCCCAGAAGTCCTGGACCCAGTCTGCCGGCGACGCCGTCTCCGGGAACTCCAACGAGAACTCCGGTTCCCTCCTAGACTCCGCCAAGGTGAGTGCTGGAGTCTATATATAGTGTCCTTCACCAGTTCTTGAGTAGATGTAGAGTGGTGCTAATAGTCATTTTTCCGACAGGGAGCTTTGGGTATCGAGAAGAAGTAATTGCTACCTCGACGAGAGGGAAATCCTGTGTAGTAGTAGTTAGCAGTCGATGAATGTAGCTGTCCACGCCATTGACTGGATTTTTTTGCATTCATTGATGAGTTTGTGTTGATTATGTCCAGATTCACCTGAAGCGAAACCGTGTCTGATATGGAGACGATCTGACTAGCTCAAAAGTCAGGTCGCATGAGCACACGCGGAGTGAAATCACAATCTCATCGTATCAACTAACCGGTCCTGTTTATCCGGAGCGGAGCCTGCCGATTTCCGGGAGATCTTCCTATCAACATAACCGCCAGTTTTACTACAAAGTACTATTTTCGCCTATTCATGCTCTCATTTCGAAAACACCATGGACCCGCTGAACGGCCTGTCTCGCTCACGAGTCCAAGCTGAGCTCTCATCGGGTGAGACTGAGGAGAGTCATCCTCGGTCCCAGAGACGACGGACGTCGCATATCAGTCGGGCATGTAATGCCTGTCGGCGGAAGTGGGTCTTAGAGGTGGGAGAGTGTTCAAAGCTAACTGGGCATCGATGAAATAGAAAAAGCCGATGTGATGGTCAGAAGCCTACTTGCTGTACGTCTCCCTTGATATGTGCTACTGTGAAGGCTCTGACCAGACTCTAGCGCCTTGTGCAATCTACGCCGAGGAATGCGTCTACGACAGCCGACAGGACCGGAGACGCGGTGGAGACAAAGCGAGGATAGCAGCGCTGGAAGAACGGATAGTCGCCCTCCAAGATCTTCTCGAACGACGGGCTATCGATCTGGATTCCGAAGCCGGCGTCGAAGCCGGCGTCGAAGACGGGGGTCCGGCAGAGCGTCGAAGATCCTTGCGACTCCAACGGCAATCTACACCTAGCGACGATGACATCGCTCCAGAACGTACGGTATTGCCTGGTGATGGACGACTGAATGGTGGTTTAGATCGGCTCAAGGTGGGTCTCCCTTCTTTGGTCGGTAGAGCAACGTGGCAGGGATATATGAGAGAGCTGACAAAGACTGGCAGTATGATCACTTGACAGGCGAGCTGAGGGAGTACGGTCCCACGTCTATTTTCAAGCACCTTCCAGAGGGGGTGGACGCTGTCGATAGTCCTGATGTCCTCACTGAGGCGACGCCTACTCCGCCCGAGGAGGGTTTCTTTGGCTCGTCGTTAGGGGATGAGTCGCTGGATCAGGCCTCCCACAATGAACTGCTCCGACTGTTCTTCACTTACTTCAACCCGTATGTCGTAAAGTCTCCAATTTAGTCTTCCCGTCTCACTGGTGATGCTCCTCCCTACCATTCTCTCCGGTGTAATCACACTCCTCATCTGCGCACAAGCTAACAGCCGCAGGTGGTGCTGGTGGGTCGACGAGGTCGGCTTCCGCCGAGATCTTCAATCAGCCCCAGCATCCCATACATGCGTAAAATACGGTCATCGGACAAACCACTACAGTCCCCTGATGCACTGCGCCATCCTCTCCTTAGGCGCAATGTACAGCGACAGACCTCACACTCGTCGACGCCAATTATCGCTATACTTTATGCAATCCGCCAAAGGCCTCTTCGAGGAGGAGGTGGAAGCTGCGAAAATTAGTGCGGTCACGGCGTTGATGTTATTGGCTAGTTGTCATTCAGGGCATGGGAGACAGGGATTGGGGTATATCTATGCTGGGACCGGTTTGAGACTTAGTCGAATTGGTGAGCGTCGTTTGGCTGCTCAGTAAATCCAAGGTGCAGCACGCTGATGATATCGCAGAGGGTCTGGGGATTGATTGCTCGAATTGGGTGGAGAAGGGGGTCATCTCAGAGGCAACCAAGCGGGCTAGAGACAGAGTGTTTTACTCGGGGTATATACAGGACAAGTGAGTTCTGATTTTTGAAAGATGCCTTTGGTCGGGATACAGTAAGCGATAGATGCTTAATAGAGACAGGCTGTGGAGTACCTATGTCGGAAGAGCTCCAGCCCCAAATCTGTCGTATTTCCGGATGCCGTACCCAGCTCCCACAGCTTCGGAGGACGATACAGACCGAATACCGACGGCGTTTGCTTGGACTTGCAGATTAACGAGGATCGCAGAGAGGGTTCTAGTTAGCGTGTGAGTGATCCGTCAGACGATCCGGGTTATTGCTGAATGTCAACAGCTACTCTGCCCGGAGAGACATCCATTCGGACAAGGTACAGAATGAGATGTCGGAATTGAAGTAAGTGTAGTTTGTGCTTGATTTCTAAGTTATCTATGAGCTAATACAACATTCAGCGTCCTCCTCGAGAAATGGCATAGCGAAGTGCCAGAATCATTGCGGATTCCTCTACCCAACTATGGATCTGTATTGCCACATATCATCACACTCAATATCTTCTACCACTTCACCGTCATCCTCCTGCATAGACCACGCTACTGTGATCCCCACTCAGCGGAACCTGATACCATCATCACAAACTCCACGGCGAGGTGCAACGATGCCGCGTGAGTCCCCTCCCATCCTATTCCTATTCGTTCGTAGCTAACTTCAATCCAGAAAAACGATGCTGGACCTAATCGAGGTGAGAATTGCTTTTGGCATCACTAACATCCCAGCTATTCCGTCGCTCTCCAGGCCTCCGATTTGCCCCTGTCTCCCTCACGCAATTCACCTTCACAGCAGGCACCATCCACCTTCTCAACGCCGCCAACGAAGGTATCCGCCAATCTGAAGACCCAGCCTCGTCCTCAGCTATTGCCTCTGTCCATAAATGTATAAGCGCACTGCAAGAGATGGGTGAGACCTGGAAATGTGCTTCACAAAGCGGAGAAATTCTGCGCAGATTGAGATCCGAATGGTGTCCCCCGCCCCCTCCGCCCCCGGCCCCTGGGATGCCGCTGGGTACGGGGATGGGGATGGGGATAGAAAGTGGTCATCCTACTTCGATTGATATCAGGGCGATTCTGGATCAAAATCCCGGTATTGCGCAACAACTTCAACAGCTTGGGTGGGCGCCGCCAGGTGCCTCAAATACGTATATTCTGCCTCCTGTAAGTTGAAGGATTCACCTCTGCGTTTGTGACACATACTTTCTGCCAATTACACGCTGATACTGAATCTCGCGCAGGTTGAATCGAACTCTCAGAGACTTATTCCAAGCATCGATACCGCAGACCAATACGTCCTACCGCAAGCCCAGGTTTCAGCAGTCAATCAGGAATTCCCAATAGCCTCTGATGGGTCGACCTTCCTGGATTTGTTAGTTGGTAACGAGACCACCGCTGGAGCCGCTGCACCCTCCCAGGATTATTTGAGCTTCTCTTCAGTCACATATTGGCCTTTTGCTTTTGAGGATATAGGGAGTAATAGGTTGTTTGAGTAGTCAATGCGTCCTAGAGTTTGCATGTCTCTTGCTCTGCCAGCAATAGGACTCAATTACTGTTTGAATTCTTCTCCAAGATACTATCATTTACTCAGACCATTTGCTGGAAACCGACAGATACTTGAGAACCGCCCTCAGAATTAGCCGCCCTATGCGCAACCGACCTGTAACAGTGGAGAAACAAACTGCTACGCCTAAAACCCTATTCTGCATCGATCTCATGATTACAATGCCCGGAAATACATAGGAAGTTTGCGGCGCTCGACGCTACTAGAACTCAAATCCTCTAGACGAGGCGGACCATATGCAATATGCGATCGCATATAAACAGATAACGGCGTCATCACCGCTGTTCCGCTACAGATGTCAGGGGTGGTGGTATCTGCAACGTAATATGTGGTACGCCTCGTGCCTGTATCTCATGAGTCGGCATCTTCTCTCCGACACTCCGGTGCTGGCCGGAATAGCAAATTCCGGAGACACTAACTTTCTTGGTGGACCGCGTTCTGAAGTTACAGGAATGTATTGTGAATGAAATAATGGATGTCTACTGTAGCTAGCCGATGAGTCCGTTTTAGTTTACGGTCGTCGACAAATATGCCACTGTCAATCAATGGGAGTCCCCTTCGACGGGCGCTCGTCGCCAAAGAGCCAGCGCTAGGCATTCAGATGGTAATGCCTAGTGCGCATGTTGCTCGAGTGGTCGCTGGCGTTCCTGGAATCACTGTTGGTGTCACCTTCCTGTACGAAATACAAAAGAGACTTCATAAGGCTAATGAACGATAGTACGTTCTTATCGATCTGGAGCATGGTGGAATGTCGGATACGGAGATGCACACTGCCATTCACTCTGTGGCGCCTTTTGGGGTATCTCCTATCGTCCGTCTGCCCGCTGGCGAGACTTGGATGATCAAACGGGCATTAGATGCTGGAGCTCATGGGATTGCTATTCCAATGGTTTCCACCCCTGTGAGTCTCCTACGTTACTCCAGTATAAGCAAGTGGCAGACAGGTACTGATGAAGAAACTCGCACTACGGCTGGCGATCAGGAAGAGGCAAAGGCGATTGCTGATGCAGCTCGATTCCCGCCTGAAGGGAAACGGGGGTTTGGTTCTACGTATTCCAGAGATGCTTTTGGGTGGTCAACGGATGAAGAATACAGATTGAAGGCGAATGACGAGATTGTGGTCGCTGTCATGCTAGAGACAAGGGAGGGATTCGACAACGCAGAAGCTATCATCAATACTCCGGGTATCGGTATGTCAATCTCCCTTTCAATTTTCGCCTCGAAAAGTTGGTGAAGGAGACTGACAAGGATTATGAATCACCAGATATCATCCTGACGGGCGAAACGGATCTATGTCTTTCAATGGGGTATCCACTCACCCCCTCGAACCCCCCGAAGGAAGTTCTAGAAGCTATAGATAAGATCGGCGAACTCGCTCGGAAAGCTGGAAAGTGGCAGGGAGGCAGGATTCGGCCATCTACTGGCGGCATTCGGGAGATGATGAGTAAGGGGATTAGGATGATTGGGGTTGGGTTGGATGCTTGGGCGTTGAGGGATGTTTTGACGGCGGCTGTCGTGGACGCTATGGAGAGCGATCTGTGAGGGGAATGTGTCGCACAATATACAGTCTATGCAGCCATTGCATGTCATCTTTCGATTGTGGCTTAAGGAGATTGGTGGCACAATTAGACTTGCAACCCACACACTTAGACTTGTAACCCACACAATTTGACTTGCAACCCGGAAAAGAAGATGATACAATTGGGTCTCAATCAAGTATGTAGACAACTCATGAGGGAGCTTGAGGAATTTACTTCAGAATCCCGGCTGGCGACAAAGTTAATTCACCAATAGTCCGTGGAGCACAGGAGTGTGTGGCATGCGCAGCCTGTACTGTGATTGCTGCATGATGATGCATATCGACGACAACGTCCATACACAGTACTATCAGTAGTCCCTACAATCTTCTGGAGCGCTTGAACTCTACACCTAAAAAAGCCCTGCGCACCGACAACGGTAAGCAAACCTCCTCATATTGCAGCCTCCCTCCACTCTCTCGATGATGCTCAGCTAGTAAGTATAACGGAAGTTTGGGTTCTACAGCACATCAGTGGCTGCATTACTCTTTGGCGTGCTCACCTTTTTATCAGTAATATCAGCAAGAGCATCTTCGGCACTCTCGTCGGCGACGTCGACGATCGCGATCCCCTTCATGTCCTTCTGCTTGTTGAGCCAAACGAGGTAGAGCCTGAAACCAAGTGGCATGATAATCTCGAGGGCATAGCAGGCAAGAAGCGCTGACGTCCCCATAACATACCGAGGGGCGTCTTGGGTTCGATAGAAGAAGGGTCCAGCAATGTTGCCTAGACGTTTCCCGTTAGATTGGAGCATACAGAGATAGAGCTATGTGACCTCACCAGTACAATATGCGACCCAGAGTATACCGTTGGTGACGACTTTTTTAGTCGTCCCGGCAGTGTTGGACGATAAAAGAGCCAGCGACATCACGTATGGAGCGTTATAGAATCCAGTGAGATAGTAGCCGAACAGTGCCACTCCTTTCGAAGTCGTCGGGACGGTGAACTGGATGATAGTGCCGATAACTGGTATAAAGGCTACGGCGGACATAAGGAGAAGACGCTTGTTCACCGTGTAAGAGATTCCAAGTCCTACACTAATGTTTGCAACACATGCGATGAATCCGTACGGCATGGAGAGCAATGTAGTCTCCAAAGTTCCTGAATGTTCTGCGTAAGCCTCTGGCTTCCTACCTCAACTACAAGACGTACCGAAACCAAAGCCTTTTATAATGGTGGTCGAAAACGCATTGATGCCCCCGTTCGGGATCGAAGAAATGACGGCAAATACGAAGAAAAACCATGTCTTTGGATCGAGGAAAGCTTCGATAGCTTGATCTTTCTTGAAGACTCGGTTCAGCATGCCGGTTCGGTTCGATTTGACTCGTGCCACAGCCGCGAGGCTCTCCTCGTGGGAAAGGAACCAGGCGTTCACAGGAGAGTCAGGGATGGCGAAGAATAGCATGATACCCCAGCCAGTGGTCCATGCGCCGTAGACAATGTATATATATTGATATAGGAAACGGCCGGATGAGATGGGAAGGTGACCTGCTCAGTTAGGGCGGCCCTTGACTTCTCACGTACCAATGGCGTATGCAAAAAGTCCACCCAGGACGCCGGCAAGGGAGTTAAACCTATCTGTTAGCAATGCATTCCTGCAATGAAACCTACCAAAACGCAGATCGGAGTGATTGCTCCTCGCGAGTCCACCACATGGACGATAAGATCAAGAACGCGGGAAGAACACAAGCCTCAAAAATGCCCTGTTTGATTTTCAGCATTGAACCTTTAGCTGCCAGCTACAGACCTACCTGGAGGAATCTGAGAACCATGAAACCGCCATAGTTCTTGACAAATCCTTGACCGAGGATGATCAAACCCCAGCAAATGCAGTTGATCTGACTGGTCAGTGGCGTGAAAGCCCTTGTGCCACATGGACTGCCACTTACAGAGATAAGCTTTCCGAGAGGGAAGTGCTGGGTCATGTACGACACCACCGGTTGCCAAACGAGGAACGCAAAGTAGAAGATGCTGGCCGACCAGGAGAACTATGGTTTGCTCCAATGAGCATGGCTATCACACTGTCCAGGGTAAGGATCTCACCTGATCTCCAACCATTCCCAAATCGGTGGCAAGACCATACTGGCCCACAATCACAGTTAGCCGGTTATCGCGCTGGCGCGCATTGGCAGTCGCGACTCACGTTGTTTGCATAGTTATTGGAGACTTTGTCGAGGAAAGACAGAGTCGCCGTGAGTGAGATAAGGGGGAGGAGTATGAAGTCTAGTTTCCTCAATACTCGACGTTGGAGTTCCGCAGAAGGCTCGAAACCAGCGTCCAGTTCGGCGGCTAGTCCCAAAGCGATATCGGCTTGCTTGGCATTGGGGACATCTTTCCCCGCGTCAAGTGCGGCAACCTCGACGGTGGATACTTCCTTCTCGTTCTCCATCTGGTAGTCTTGATGGCTCATCGTGATGTGTGGAGGTGCAGAATGAAGTCTGACGGACTGTGATTAGACCAATAAATGGCATCCTCTTTGGAGAGATTAATATGCTGACAGTCCGCCTTTCAAAGATAACGAGTCAGACATAGGAAATCAACCGGGATGTGTTGAATCTCCATCCGCTTTTCTGTTATTCACTCCGCTCCTTCCCCCTAGCAATGCCTAGCAGTGCATACTCTGAAGACAATAACCGACATTGCTGACGACCCGGATGGCCACCCGGATTAGCGGACAGAGATAGAGGGTCCGGGATCGCATATTCCGGGCGGCTTAATCATTCCGGTACCTGGCTCCTCTGCGGGAAACCCATAGCTCTGGGAAAGCGAGGATTCATGGGTTTCTCTCGCGCCGGATTTGAAAGGAGAAGAGCCGCTGCCAGCTCGAGGGCATACGAGATGAGTTATATAGCACTATCTGTAGGCCGGACATTCTGCATCAATCAGCCTCTCTAACTAAGTTCAGACTTGACATCTATTCTACCTTCAATCTCATACTCATCATGGCTCCCGTTGCAATCTCCGAGCCAAGAACAGTGACTACCTTCGAAGCCAAAGGCGCCAAGGTCGTGGACAAAACCAAGACAGTCTTGTATAGCGAGAACGGGTTAAAGTACCCAGAGTACGCTCCCTACAACGATCCAAACGAGACCTTCCCAGATCCCGAGCCATTCGAGTACCACGATCGAGCCCTTGATGCCGATCCGGCTATGCCCGTCTTCTACAATGACCACGTTACGGTCGAGGAGGTCAGTCGCTATAACGAGACGGGGGTACAGACACTGACGAACAAAAGATCACTCCGTTCATCGGTGTTAAAGTTACTGGACTCGATTTGGCTTCTTTGGATTCCGCGGGTCAAGATCAGCTCGCACTTCTCTGTGCCAAGAAGGGCATAGTATTTTTTGCGAGCAACGACCAAGTCAAACAAAGCTATCGGGATACCTCGATGAAGAAGAAGTTGGACATGGCCCGATATTACGGACAGCTGCACCAGCATTCTGTCCAACCCCGTCCTCGAGGGTCTACAGAAATCTCAGTAGTCTACCAAGACAAGATAAACACCGTTCGAGTGAGTTCACCTTAGATTGTTCGAGCCTGTGACATTAGAACTGACATGGCGGATCAGAAACACTGGTGGCCAAATCGCCTGACCCATGCTATTTGGCACATCGACCAGACTCAAGAACACCAACCTCCAGGGATCACGTTCTTCTGCTGCATGCAAAGTGACGCCCCGTCAGGCGGTGATACGCTTATCGCTAGTCTCGTGGAAGCCTACAACAGGCTTAGCCCAGCCTATCAGCAGTTCCTATGTGGACTAAGGGCACTTCATTCTTCCAAGGTCATGGCCGCCAAAGCTGCGCGAGTTGGAGGTGCCAGTCGCAGGAACGAGGTTGAGTCCAGTCACCCTGTGGTCATGGAGCAGCCTGTGAGTTGACCCTACCATGGGGCGTAAGACGTTGATGATGCTCTTCTTTCCTGACAATGAATGCAGTCTACCGGCTACAAGTCTTTGTACATCAATCCCGAAAGAATCAGCCACTTTGAGGGGCTGAGACACGAGGAGAGCGATAACCTTCTAAGATTTTTGAGTGACCACCTCGCCAAAGGCGCCGACTTCCATGGGCGATACAAATGGAGTGAAGGTGATATCTGTGTGTGGGATCAGGTGAGCAATTCATTCTTGCATTGGTCCCGAGAGGATTCTGAACATGGTCTCGTCATCCAGCGCGTAATCTTGCATTCGGCGGTCCTTGACAACTTGGACTATCGCCGCCACTTCATCCGAATCACTGCTTTATCCGGGATTCCTATTCAAGCCAAGTACGAGCCGCCAGAGGACGATGATGAGTGAAGGTTCAGAGGATCCTTCGACCTTTGTACTTCTTAGCACCTGATTATCTAATGGTCCCTGCTTGGCCAGGAGCTCCACGATGTATGCACTTTTACCCAATCCTCACGATTGCTATATGCGTATTCTATATCATTACAACAAACAAACTGCAACTAAGCACCCTAATGGAAAACCTCACGAGACAATCACCGCACTACCAGAACCTCACGAGACAATCACCGCACTACCAGAGGTGCCCTGCCTAACCCTGCTGCACCTCCGGCCACTCTACCCTTTCCCTTACCAGCATGTGAGGGGTCGTTGGAGTTTTCCTTATCCTCGTGCATTGTGTTATTTGACCGATGAGCGGTACGCTATACCCAATCGTCAGCCCGAAATCCTTCCGCCCCAATCTCATACACGTACCTCAACAATACTCGTTCCATCTCTGAACCTCGCTTTGAAGAGGACATTGGCATTGGTGAATAAACCCTCTTTGAGACTGACAACGATAAACTGCGAGCCCTTAAATCGATTTCGGAAGAGCTGACCGATATGTTGGGTGTGTTGTAGATCAAGTGCAGCGTCGATCTCGTCGAGAATGTACATGGGAGCGGGTTTGAATTGAAGCAACGACATGATCAACGACAGGGCAATGAGTGATCTGAATCGGTGTTAGCATCCAGGAAGACATGTGGCATGGGATGGTCACAAGTACTGACCTTTGGCCTCCACTTAATTCTGTCAAACTGGCTTTCCACACACTTCCCAGTCGAACCTTGACTTCGAGACCTTGAGTCAAATCTTGCCCCTCGGGAGGTTGCAGCTTCGCAAAATTGCCCGGTAGCAATTCCGCAAAGATCAAACCAAAGTCACTGAGATGGTGGGATTAGAGCAACTCCAAGTTCGCGTCTATCTCGACTCACCCATTGACCTTCTCCCATGTTTTGGTTAAAGCGTCGCGCTTGTACCTATCAAGCTCTGCAATGGTATCCTCGATCTTGCCTTTGTCTTTAAGTACCGTCGACATCATCTTTTTGAGTGCTTGCTCCTTCTTCTCGACACTATGTAGGATATCAGCCATAACTCATGAGCCAAAACGTCGGCGAAAACTTGCCTGTCGATCATATTCATGACCTTGGTATTGATCTTGCGTCCCAAGCCTTTCTGCTGCGCTTCCAATTCCCGCGATTGTTCTCTTGCTTGATGAAGGTTGACACCTTGGAAGTCATAAGGTGTACCCGGTTTGCCGAAGAATCTGTAATTATCAGATAATCAGCTACTATCACCAAAGGTTCGGGAGACAGGACGCACTGATGCTCATCAACAATCCATGTGAACTGTTTCTCCAGGTTCTCCTTCATGCCCTCGGCCGCTGTCCGCTCCTTCACGATAGCCCCGATTTCATGCTCTAGCCGCTTCACCGACAATTCGCAATCAACAATCTCCTGTTTCTTGGCTTTCAAATCACGCTCAAGATCGTTCAATTCATTGTCGAATGCCACAAGAATCGCTCGTTCAGCCTTAAGTTTAGCTTCGGCTGCTTTGTGGTCGTTCTTTAGAGCCAGTCAGCAAAAAAATCTGAATCGACACCATCTAAGTCAGCGGAACAGGCGCCCTCACTTGCTGAGCTGCCAATGTCTCCTGTAAAGCCTCGCGTTCGGCATTGGTCTTCTCCACTGCAGCCAGGGCTTCGGTAACTTCGGTTTCAGCGGCTTCGACGTCCGTCTCCAATTGCTCTGTTGGACATCAGTACACACCCGTGAAATGCCGGGTAGAACCTACGAAGCTCAAGCTCGGCAGTCTGGACCGCCTTCTGTCTCGTCTTAACCTGAAGAGTCTGTTTTCCAAGCTCCTTCTTCTTGCTGGCAATGTCGGCCTGCATGCGAACCGTGTCAACTATGCTCGTTACAACAATCTCAGGACTTACCTTAATCTCGTTCAATTTGGAGTCTCTGTTATTTTTGAAATCGGCCATTTCCTTCTCTAATCGCTTGCATTCCGCCGAAGCTTCCTTCTGCTTCTCCTTTGAAAGCTGGACCACTTCTTTGAGCTCTGCCAGTGACCGTTTGGCGGCCTCAACCTCTGCGATGATCTGTGATCGTCAGTCACGAGCCCATATTCATCACCTTACCTTTGTGGCGTTACTGCCACCGACCTGTTCCTCCAACAAGCGCACTTCATGTTCTTTCAGATCCAGCTCGCGTTTATCCTTTTTGAACTGATCAATGACTTTCTTGGCCCCCGCCAACTCTTTGGAGACTTCCTCGAGTGCTGTACGATGCTCCGCGATTCCTCTCTCCAACATCTTCAATTCTTGGACCTTGATAAGGAGGCCGCTTGAGCTTGGAGCAGCACCGCCGGACAGTGTACCAGACGGATCGTACACATCCCCATCGAGAGTGACGGACTTGACGCCAATGTTCTTATTGAACGTAACTGCCTGAGCCGATTCTTTGTCCTGGCAAATGAGCATGTCGCCAAATACGTAGGCCATGGCCGCCGAGACGTCATCGGCATATCCCACGAGGCTGAGGGCCAAATTCACTTTACCGGGTGCTAGCTTTTGGGCTGCGGCTAGTTTCTGAGACGATCAGCTTCATCGTCAAACATAACTTACCTCGGCAGACATTTTGAATGCGTTGATCTTGTTGAGTGGGATGATCGTTACTCGCTTTCGTAGTTTGCCTCGGTCGAGAAGAGCAGATCCAACTTTTTCGTCGTCAACAACGACGTTGTATAGCTTCCCACCGGCACAGATCTCCAAAGCCGTCGAACTTTTGAAGTTGCTCTCGTCAAGATCAATCAATGTAGCGACCAGACCTTTGACCTGTGAGCGGTCAAATTTCGGATAAGGGTCGGAGTAAGTGAAGTCCACTGCGGCGAGACGTGATTTCAAGACATCACGTTGCTAATGTCAGCCAAGTCCTGGAAGGTTGACTCACCTCCATCAGAGCTTGCATCTTTTGACTGTGGTCGGCCTGTTTCTCTGCCAACTCCCGCTCCTTTCCCTCATCCCAACCGGCACCTTGCACCCGCTTTCTAAGTTTCTCAACATCCCCGCGTTTTGCTTCCAGTTCTCTCAACGATCCTTCCCCCTCCTTAGCAGCCTTTTTTGCCTTAGGCTCTTTCTCTTTGATTTCTCTCTCGGCAAGTCCCATTTTTACTTTCGCCTGCTCAGCCTCAGTCCCAGCGGCGGCGAGCTTGGCCTTGGCTTCCGCTAGCTGACCAAGATAGCCTCCAGCCCCTTCGTCGTCCCCACTGGCAGAGGAAGAAAGGCCCGTGAGGAGAGTTTGAAGAAGTTCTTCGGCTTTGGCGAGATCAGCTGCTCCCGAGTCATAAGCCGCTTTCAGTTGGGCGAACGCTGCAGCGTCCTTGGACGTTGAGGCGCGTTTCTCCTCAATGGATGATTTGAGCTAGAAGTCAGTGCCACCCTGAAATGTTTGCTCACTTCTTCGACTGCCTTCCGCGATCCGTCAACTCGCTTGGTATCGTCGCCCAGTGTTCCGATTTTTATCTCGAGCTGCGTTTTGACTTTAACTAGTTCCCTCTCAAGGGCGTTGACTGCATCGGTAAGAGCCTGGATTTTACCCCCCTTGGCCAATTCCTGACATTAGCAAAATCATCAATGGCCAACCCACCTTATCTCGGCGTTTCTGTATTTCCCCTAGTTCTACTTCCATGCCTTGACATTCGCGTCCGCCTCTTGCAACATCCTCCTTGGCATTCTCTACCTCTTGCTGCTTCCTCTGTAAAGATTCTCCAGCCTTCTCAGCCTTCTCCACAACCAGTGTCCACTCGTATGCTTTGACTAGTCGGGTCAAGCGTTCCAGCTCAGACGTTGCTTTCTGGTACTCGAGGTACGACCGCTTCTCCGCTCGAAGCTTCTCCAGTTTGGGATCGATCTCTTCCCTTAACAGCTGGGACAAACATTAATTTAAGATCATGGCCAAGAAGTTACACATACGCTTTCGATCTCCTCGACTTTCTTATCTTTCTTGCTCATAGTTTTCACCGCTTTGTCTTTTCTTTCCTCAAACATCCTCGTTCCAGCTGCTTCCTCGACCATACCCAAGATCTCCGCTGGCTTCATGTTCAAAACCTTTGTGATCTTCCCCTGCATAATCAGGAAATTCGGGTTGTTGATATTAAGCTGAACAGACTGGAATAGGTTTTGTAGCGTTTGCAATGTCGATTTATGTCCATTTAAGAGATATTTTGAAACATTCCCAACAGCGATCTGGCGAGTAACAGTAATTTGAGGTGTATTTTCAAAGCCAACCGGACTCTTCGAACGGTCTTGGTTGTTAAAGACTATCGTCACGGATGCTTTTGTTACTCCCGCTTGACCTCTACGCACATTAGCTTCAGAAATCACTATAGCATCGTCATCATAACCGACCTTTTGTATATCAGATCCATCAGGTTGTTCGCTCGCACCTATGATCCACATCAGTCCCTCAATCCCGCAAAGAAAAACAAAGACTTACCGAGGTCATATTTGTTATACCTAGCACGAAACATATTGCGTCCAGAATGTTGGATTTCCCAGATCCGTTCAGGCCGGTGATAGCATTGAATGACTCGTCAAAGCCTACCTGATGTCAGTCGAAGCATGAGAGGTAGAGCAATCGGACCCACCGGTAATCGTAGTCCGTACTGGGTACGACTTGAAGCCTGCGAAGGGGATGAGTTTTCGTCTAGTCTAAAGCTGTGGAACTCACCTTCCAGTATGAGCTCTTCTATTCTCATGACGCCGCAGTGTCCTCCGAAGCCCCGAAGATGTCCTGCTGCAAAGTGACGACGAATTGAACTTGGTATTAGGAACTAAGAAATCAACAACAATCCACCAACAGCAGTCGCGTGTTGACGCGTGGTGGCGGAGACAATTGCCACGTATTTCGATCCTTATCAGGGAAAGCAGCTAATGACTCTGCATACGACACATGCACATGCATACAACGGACTTCTTTTGCTAAGAGGGTACATACATCGTGGTCAGGAGAATTTGGAACCTCAAGCCCCCTTTACCTTGGCAGAAGGCTCATAGAGCTATACCACACTTGATATGATGGGGTTTACTAACGCCCTGATTTGACCTTTTGGATTACGGATAGCGAGCTGGGTATCGTTTATGCTATGTATCGGAGCAGATGGATAATTATGAATGCCGCAGTTCAGTTGAGAGGTGACGAGGACTAGTACAAGATCGGGAAAGCGATGAAAAGGATGATGTTAAGCGGATTGAGGGGTGTTCACATATGGCAGTCAACGCCAACCGATTATTCGATGGGCAGAGGAAACTTGTGTTCAACCGTTGGACGATCAGAGTGAGATGGCTAGCCGCCCGACCTCAAGCAGGCCTTTCGTAATCTTGGGAGAAGTCGATGCCCTATGCAATTGTCAACTTCGCTGTCAAGGAGTAATGCGGCGGTGCAAATTACCTGGGCTTTCATATGGGTATTGGTGATTTTGAGAGCCCTTGTCGTTTTCCGCTTTTTCTTGAGTGGCCCTGAGGGAGCGACCTTGGGAGCCAGCGGGACGGCAGATGATGCTCCAAGATCCTCTGAAAGTGGATAGCCCAGTCAGCGATCTGGATAGCAGTCTATGATATCTCGATGACATACGTTCCGCCAAAAGTTTGGTCACATCATCTGTCTCAGCCATGGGCACATCAGCCCACATGAAGATGAATTCTAACAACATCATCATAAGTATACCGCTTCGGGGAGCCCAGCGACATAGCGACATACCATCATCGACTCTCTTCCCCCCTCTCCCTCTTTCCCTGATCTCGTCCCAAAAGACATTCTTCCACCTGGACGGTCCTCCTTCCAGTACTCCGAGGCCGTTGACGTTTTTCCTTCCCAATCTTGGCAATGGGAGATCCTTGAATAACCCTTGAGCCAATCCTCGCATTATCAGAATTTCGCCTCTTTCTTCCAGGGATTCAAGAATGGGGGGACATGTTGGCATGGCTTCTCGGAGAACCTTGAGAGGTATTCCTGTAGTCGGAGTGGAGTTCGTTCTGATGTAGGTACGAAGTTGAGGTTCGGTTGTGAGTGTAAGTTCGGGCTAGAGCAAAAATGCGCGTCAGACTCTGGGAAGTAGATCTTCTGGAAGAGGATAAGATGATATCTACATACCTTGTATTCGAACACCTCGTTGATCTCATTGTACGTGACCCTCTCGAGCTTCTTCAACTGTTCTAGTACCTCTTCAGGATTGAGATCTGGACTCGCCTCCTCCACACGGTAGTATGCGTCTAATCGTGCCAGCGTCATGGTTTTCTACTTCGTCAGTTCCGAATACGACACAGGCCCCACCTTGAGATGGTAGTACAGCTCGTTAGCAGCAGTCCGATAGTCGGTATACATCCCATGGCTTCCCCTTGAGGTGCTCAGATCTTTATCGCTATCATCAGCTTCACATCAGGCCTCAGAGAAGGGTTGGGTAATCCCACCATATTTAGCACGCTTTACATCCTGGTCTATTGGTTCTGGCTTGACGATGCCAGCTCCTGGATTACTGGAACCCCGTCCAGCAAGACCGCCAATCGCTGGCGAAGAAGGAGTCGGCGTGACCCATGATTGAGCCTTGCGCTTAGTAGATTGCATGATGCACACAGGTAGGAGTATGCTACTCGGGCTGGGGTTTGAGGAAGGAAGTAACGAGGTAGCATATCGAATGAATGCAAGCAGCAACGCAGCAACGCAACAGTGGCAGAACGGAAGCAATTGCAATGGTGGCACTCATTCATCATAAAAAAAGGTCCATTCTCACTCCTTCTACCGCTCTGCAGTCTGCTTGTCGCTCCGCTGAAGCAACTAAGCTGCTTATTTGGCACTCACCCAACCGCTCCATCCTCAATCAATGTCAGATCATCTTCACTTCGCCCAGTGGTCGCTGTGCGCTCATACATATTGTCCATTGTACGTGGCGGGTGGGATGTCCCCTTGCCACGGGGTGGAGCTTGATGATGTAGCAGTCGTACTGGGGGTACTGGTCGCAATTGTGCTGGTTCCCGTATCCGATGTACTATCCGATACCGCTGAACTGGTCCAAGAGTCGGAGCTGGATGTAAAGACAGAGGACGAGGTAGGTGTGGCATTAGCTGACGATGTCGGGGTGTCGGTGCTTGTGGAATCGCACACGGTGCAAGGCGTCGAACTCTCGGAGGTAGATTCGGATGAATCGCAAGACTCAGAGCTTGATGAAGAGGATGCCCAGGAATCGGAAGAGGAGGTGGTGGACGCAGCGTTATCAGAAGAAGTGGATGAGGAGGTGATGGGTACGGAGGACGGTGGGGTAGTCCACGACGAAGAGGTAGACGACACCTGACAATCATCCGTGGTGATTATAGTGGTGGAGGTACAAGTTGAGGGGACGTCACGCTTCTCCTCCGCATTCCACTCTCTGACCGCAAGCTTGTATGACCCGTCGTAGTCCTTTGGTGGGATCTTCCTCTTGCTACCTACGACTTGCGGTCTCATCGTGGCAGAAGGGAAGGGCGACGATGCATACCGCTTATACCCACCTTGGTATGATGTGGGTGGAATATCACCTTGCCAGGGAGTAGAGCTGGAGTCAGTTGGGGAAGCGGTCGATGTTGAAGAAGTGGAAGTGGTGTCAGAAGTGCTTAACGAAGTCGTGTCTGGAGAGGTCGTAGTTGGTGTCGATGTATCCGAGGTGGAACTAGGGACAGCAATGGTAGAGCTAGTCGAGGTGCCTTCTGTTGAGTCAGAACCAGCGTTGACTGAGCTCCCAGTATCTGTCGAAGAGGTAACTACTGGAGAGCTCGTCGGAAAGCCACTATCAGAAGTAAGAGGGCTTGAGCTTGTGGTCGAGGTAATACCTCCTGTATCGAAAGAGGAGGACGATGACCAAGATGTACTGGTGCAGCCACAAGTATTCCTCTTCTTTGGAACTCCGCGTTTCCTGAAGCCGCCGGTGTAGGAGGCGAACGGTATATCGCCTTGCCACGGGGTAGAGGTCGTGTCACTGGAAGTCGATGAATCTGTAGAAACGGCATTTGCAGAAGAAGTGGAACTTTCAATGGGGCAGTCACAAGTGTCTGTCGGAGAGGCCGATGACGTTATTGGAGACGAAGAGGTAGCACAAGGGGTGGTGGTGAATGAGGTTACCCAGACTGTCACTGTTCCACTCTCCGTATCAGTCGAGCTAGTGGGAATGGCAGCAGCTGAGGTCGTCGAGGGCGGTGGAGTCGCAGTTGTCGGTGTACCAGTAGTGGGGATGTTGGAGGTGATACTTGGTGATGCAGATGATGCGCAAGAGGCCGCGATACTTGAACATATACCTGGAGTGGATGCAGTCGATTGCCCAGAGGCTATAGTCAGCGGGGTACAGCATTGGGCGTAATTCGGGTCGGTAAGGGATATCGCCTTGCACTGAAGAGTTCATGTTAGTCTCTTTCTCGTTTCGCACGGTATGTTAAAGAAGCAGAACTCACGTCACAGCTTTGAAACCTTTGGTAGAAGTCGTTGGGATTTTCGAGGTACAGGTAATACCAGCATGCTCTCGCTACGCCTAAAAATACTATGCCAGCGAGCAGTTGAGGAAGAGATAAGATCCGGGTCATATTAAAGAGCTATCTGAGCCAATTTCAGTGAATAGTGAAGGCGTCAAGCCAGTGATGGGCTAGCAGTGCCCTGCACTGGATTCGAAGAGATATTGATCGTTTTTTCGCAAGAAAGAGAGATGACGCCGTTAGGAGTATAAGCGACAATCCTTCACAACATCTACATCAAGTTCATGAGTCGTGGCCAGTTGCGCCCCAAAGCCAAACGCCCAGTACCACATCACTACGTCAACCTTTGTTTCCATCGTCTCCTCACGCGTTTCCGTCACCCTGAAGCGGGAGTCAAAGGCTGAAAGGAAACGCATGCGCCCCGACATCAGGATCCTTTGTTCCCATCTCAGGGGATTCACTAGGCGTCATCTTCACTCCAAAACAGATGAATCAAGGAGAGGCGACGAGTCATGGGGAAAGCTGTGGCTCTCTAAGCCGAGTGACAATCGTTGGCAAAGGGAGGTTGCAGCAGGCAAGGCTCGTAATACAAGGACAAGCACAAGGTGTCAGTAGTAGGATGAGAGCATGATGTTTCTGTTACGTGTTGGACCCAGAGTCCACACTAGCATCATACGAGACGCATGGCAGGCATGCAAGCTAGGCTATAGGCTAGCTAGAGAATGTCCGACATGTCCTACCTAGGTATGAGAACGTGAACACCGACTGTATCGGAAGCGATCGGAAGTGGAAGTAATGGCAACGTGAAGGCGGGCCAGATTAGGCGCGTGATGTAGACCGCCAAATAAACTCGGGATGTTTACGTACACGCCTATCGCTTCAGCATTGCCTCTCCCGTCCCAACCATCAGAAGAGACACCTTCCTCCCGAGCGGCACACCACCCATTTGTGCATACACTCTTCGTCAGCCTCATCGAGGTATCACCCACAGCCTTTCGAACGAGCACACCTTTAACGGCATATACTCTGCGTGGCCCCAACCGCAAAGTTGATCGAAGAAGACAAGGATTTGGGAATGTTCGTCGACCAATAACACCTAATCTCGGTCGTCACGCCGCCTGAACTCACCGCCTCTGCCACCCCTCGAGCCTCGGAGGATCGTGAAAGCAACCCGCGAGTAGTGTTCCGCTCTCGGCAGGATGATTATACCTCCTGATCCTGAAAAGGATCCAAACATCTTCGAAACTTCTTCGAATCTCTCGCTGTTACCATCTGAATCTTATTCAGACCTTCAGCATCCCGAAGCCGCACATCATCGTAACAATGCCTTTGGATACCCGTTTGTCGAGAATTGGAGGGAAGAGCAGCTACCTCCGTATGAGAGAGGACGGGGACGATGGTCATCAGTCCAATTAGGTTCTAGAATAGGAGATCGAAACGTCACAGACGACGTTTTTAGTGACGCTCACGAGGCACGCAGGCATCCCCCCAACATCATCATCCCCTCGATCCCCCTCCGATCTATATCTCACCATTCGCCGTCTTCGTCGTCGTCGTCAGTCACTCCAACGGCAAGTAATCCCCGTCCACACATCTTGACACGCCCTTCCTCCACGCCGATTCTCAGCGGGACGACAGCTGTAAATTCTCCGCCGATCCATGGCTCAACCTCAAAGCTCTGGGAGATACCCCCCCAGCATAATTTGCAGAGACGTCATCGTAAACATCGCATCCTCGGTGTTCCTATTCCTGACTTTCTCCCCTCGCTGCCTGATATTCCTTTGCCTCCCAGGACCAGGAAATTTATCAAAAAGTATAAGCGATGGATTCAAGCTACAATCATCCTCTTCCTGGTTGGGATAGGGCTTGTGGCTGGTCTTCTTGTTGGGTTCAGAGCGGGAATCGTGAAAAGCAACGCTGTATCGCCTCCTTGGGACGATCAAGATAGAGATGGCAAGAAGATCACAGCATGGCCGGTAAGTGGGCAATCACGGTTGCTGATCATAGCTCACATCCGCGCCTTTCAGCCGAGCACCAACCTCAACCTGACCTATGTACCCTCAAGAGTAAGTACAACATCAATTCAAATTCAAGTACTTATGTTCATCTAGGATGGTCCCGATGTTTCGGACGGGAACATGACCATTTGTAATCCCTTTGCTGTTCTAAATGCCTCGGCTTCTCCTTTCTCCTCGCTGTCGGTTCCGTTTCCATCCAACGCACTCACGCTTGCCTCGTTCAACATACCTCTCAATTCGACGGCGGAGCTGTATTTCATTGCGCAGGGTTTGGGCGCCCTTGGCACTCTAGAATTTGTCGGATCTGATGGGCCGCCCAACCTTTTGCCGAGTGAAAACGGGATTCAAGTAGACGTACTTATCCGATACTCTGGATCTCAAGATCTGAACACCCTCATGAGAGTCTGCCAGATGTCTCGGCCTGGAGGAATGGGAATTGGAATTTATGTAAGGCCATCCCCTGACGTGCTATGGAAACCTAAATCAGATGCTGATGCTCTTCTGATTGATCTCCAGACTCCAACTCAGACCGATGGTAAAAACTCTAATTCAATACTGTTCGATCCAAGTCAGCTACCATTCTTTCACGTTGTCGTTCGTCTCCCTCCGCCTCCGGTTTACCTCCCTTCGTTATCTGCCTCCCTCAATCGAATGTCAATCCGTTTCGGTGACATGGATGGTTTGGTCGACTTTGGTAATTATTCCCTTGAGACTTGCCACGGTGGAGTGGATGTGGGATACGTTTCTGCGGCGAATGTCAGCGTTGCCTCAGGTGGGGGCACTATCAGAGGGAAATGGAATGTCAGCGAAAGCTTGACTTTAAACACGACAGAGTGAGTGCTTGCGACAATACATAAGAGGAGGCTAATAAATCTCGTAGCGGTGCCGTCGTTGCCGATATGATCCTCTTTGATCCAGGTTCACCAGAGGATAATTCTACTACCCTTCCACCTTCAACGATGATCTCGAGGCGATCATCAATGGCCTCATCAAAATCCCTCACTCCCGCATACCTCGCTAGGGATGAAGATGATCTCCTCGAACCCCGCGTCTACACTCTCAATGCTGGATACTATGCCTTGACACCCGTGCACCAAGTCAGCACGTCTTTCTATACATCCGGCGGTCCGGTCCTACTCTCCTACCTTCATCATCCCCCCAGCACTTCCTTGACAAGCCTTATATTGGCAGATCAAGGTGATGTTGATGTCCTCATGCACCCTAACTTCGTTGGACCTTTCGCGATCCAGAATTTCTGGGGACAAGTCCGTCTTCCACCGCCATTGGCAACGGCCGTCGATCCGCAAGGGTGGCATCGAAGTCGACAAGTGGTCACGGGCATCATCGACGTGTCTGATCCGGTATATCAAAACATTAGGCTGAATCAGACAAATCTTATCGATTCCGCCATTGTCATCACCGGTGCAGCATTCTGGGACGATACGTTGGAGAGCGCGATGCAAGTTCAGAATGGGACAGAGGGAAGGGGAAGTTACTTGGTGGTCAATTCAGCGTTCGCGGATGTCAGAGTTTCCTTTGATGGTAATTAGGGTTTTCAGTTGCCTCTTTTATCGTTAGTGCCGTCATATCCTCTAGACACGCATCTGCCATTGTATTCATAGACACACACGCAGTTATCTATCTTATCTCACTCGATGCTCTCTCCTTTTCCCCGCTGCTGCGTGGTGATGACGTTTTGTGGCAGTGAGGTGTGGCAGTGTGGCAGTCATCGGTTTGTTGTCCCTCGGTCGCGTGTCTGTGCCATGTGCCGAGGCCTGTTTGTCGTACAACTTAGCATGTACACCGCTGGGCGAATTGCATCGTCTACGATCACGGGATACATCCTAGTTGTAAGGCGATTCAGCAAAAATCGTCGAGACGAGTGCCTCGAATATTCTCCGACTGAGGGTCAAAAAGACACCCAATAAAAATATTGATACGGACTTTGTTGTTGCGCCAGGCTGGCTTCAGGGTCCGCATCCCACTGGCTGGTGCTCGCTGGCTCGCTCCCATTCCACAATCCTTCTACTTTCACCCCCTCCCCATCCCTCATCCTTGTCCCTCGCGAGGTGATCCTCCGTCCTCCCTCACACCTCTCCTGCATCCCCGTCACCTGTCTCGAAGCTATTCTGCGAAAAGAAAAGCATACGCGGCAGGCTCCGTCGAGACAAAGCAGTCCGAAGAGCGAAACCCAGAAATCAAAACTCAGTCCTTTCTTTGTCTATCCATCCCTTGTCCATCCACTCGGTAGTTAGGATTGTTTAGCATTCCAGGACCCATTGTCAACGCTTGCTTGCTCTTGACCTTGCTGGGCATTGAGACTGCCGTCGATCTCGAAGGGTGAGTCCTGGGAATCCGTCGTTTCCACCTTAGCCAAGCAAGGTTTCAATCCGGGCGATTTGTTTTTCCCCGATTGAATTGCTCCAGGGACGGACGGTCACCCGTCTACTCTAGCTCCCTTCTGGTGTTTCTTGTTTCCTGTCGGGTGTTAGCCTCCTCGATACAGCTATTGACAAACTGTCTCCAGTCGGCATCACCATCGAGCTCGTCATCTGCATACATCTCGTGCATAGGACGTCCTGTAGCTCCTCTTCCATTCTCACTCCCTATGCCGCCGACGCCTAAGCCCACCATGAGCGACGAAGTCCCCGCAGTCCTCCGAGAGGGGTTCCAGAAGGACCAGTACCCTTCGCCTGGGAAACAGGCGGAGCTCGGCAAACAGCTTGGATGGTCAAACCAAAGCGTAAGAAATTGGTTCAGAGACGAGAGGGGGAAAGCTCGAGCTCAAGGACAGGTGAGTTTCGTGCACTTCTGCTCATTACTAATGGGCCCAAATAGCTTTCACCTCACCGTTCTTCTCCTAAAAAGGGTGGTCGAGCTCTCCCGACACCTTCATCAATGTCACCGTCCAATCTGTCCCCGTCGGCGTCCTTCCACCGATTCCCTCCTTCCTTTGATCACGGTCCGTCACGCTACCTCTCTCAGCAGCACACCCCGTACTCGCCTTATCGACCTGGAGAGTACTGCCGCTCAGAGTACGGGCGCTCAGAAAGAGGCTTGGCTAGTGAATCGTCGCGGATCGAACGCAAGCTGTTCGATGAGGATGACGACTTGCCCATTGCCCGGGAAAGGGAACAACAATCAAGTTTAGCTCCTGCGTTCGAAGCAAAGATGGTCCTCAGGAACGGAGCCAGTGTCGACTTGGTCTCTTGGTGAGTCTATTACTAGTTAATTCTGCTGACGTCAGGCTTCGCACCAATTTTCACTACATCCCTCAACAGCACAGCATTGTTACTCCAACAATGTCCTTGATTGCTGTTCGGCGCTTGTTACTTGAGCGCTTCCCTCGAGTTCCAGAGTCTGAGGAGCTATGTCGAGCCGTCCTTGTCGCATTCCCGAGGTCCAGTTGGGATTATCCGCCTTCAACTTCTCTTGAACCGCCTATGATAAAGGGTCTTGTATGGCATGGTAAAGACTTGACTGAGGAGCTGGTTCTCAACACCCTGACATCCACGTCCCGGAGTCCCCCTCAGTCTACCCTCGTCTCCCCAACATCGTCTTCACGTCGTGTTCTGCCCGGCACACCAGCTCGTTCAGTTCTCGACGAGTTTGCCGAAATTGCCGCTTTGACGGAAAAGACTCCCCTCGGTAAACCTCGCCCGTTGCCTGAAGCTCCAGCTCCTGCATACGCATTAGCGAACATATGTAACTCATTTGACAAGAAGCGGCGAGCTTCTGCCAGTCCTGAGCGAAGACGGGCATCGACTCCGGACAAGCTTTACGATCTCTTGGCTGCCGCGGAAGCGGTTGAGGGTAGTCCGATAGGCTCCTTGTTGGTCAAATCTGGGCATAAACGACGAAGGACTATAGGAGGTGCATCCAATGCTCGAGAGATCATGGCTCCCCGGATGTCCCGAGCGACTGCATCCCCCATGCGCACCTTACCGCAAATCCATGAAGACGTCGACAATATGCTCATGCCTCTCGATGGAGAATCCAACACGTCATTGGTAAACTCTGAAGAGGATGCTGCGTCCACTTCTATCCCAGCTGCTGTATCCATGGGTCAGCCAGACATGTGGATGCAGTCTGATAACCGAGCGGGAACATCCTCGACGATTGGATCAGCTTCGTCGATCTCCCAGTCAATCCCTGGGCCTAGTCACCACTCTTATCAGAGCCCGTCGCAAAGGAAACCCAACGAGTTGCCTGTGGACGGCGAAAATCCTGGAGTTGATTGTAAACCTCCTTATCCGTACCATGAGCTCATTCGATACGCCATTGAGCGTGCCCCGGATCAAAAGCTGCAATTGGCTCAGATCTACGCAAGTATTGCTGATAGATACCCGTTTTTCAAAGCCTTGGACGAGAAGAAGACGGCTGGCTGGCAGAACTCTATCAGACACAATCTCAGTTTGAAGTGAGTGCCTTGTCACAGTCTCATTCACCTATCTATTCTATGTATGGGAAGCTTATTGACAATCTCTCCTGCAGGAAAATGTTTGTTCGAGTCAATAAAATTGATGGCATACCGGACGATACAGGCGGCAAAGGTGGATGGTGGACTGTTCAACCAGGTGTCCCGGATGAAGGACGACCTGGAAGGAAAGCTAAGGCAAAGAAGGCTAAAGCCGGGGACGGAGGTGAAGGTTCGGAAAGCCTTGACGGAGGTGAAGGGTTTGCTGGTGGTGAGACTGTGAGAGATGAGGTGCGTGGTGCCGATGGCGACGGTGGCCCCTTCAGGTGGTCCGTGGAGAAACAATATGATGGGCTGGGATATCCAGCGATGGTCACGAAAAAGGGGGCGGGATCTGCGCAATAGCAGCTTTTGGGATGATTACTCAGTATCCAATTCGTATCCCCTCCTCAATCCAACCAATCGCCCCCAGCATTCGTTTTTCAATGCGCTCCAGATCTATTCGTCCATCAACCTCACCCTGCACCCTGAATCATCCCATTCAGATTCACATCGGAGCTTGGAGATTCCGACTATACAGCTTGTAATGGCGGTCGGATCAGACGAGCACCCAAATTTCCCCCATCCATTTCCCACCTCCCCCCGGCCGCTTCTCCCCTTCTACGGGTTTATGAAAGAAACGTTGAATAGTTAGTCATTTCTTGGAAATTTGGTTTCATACACATTGAGAAGGAAATGAAAACTATGTTTGTGGCACTTCTCAAAAGTTTACATCCGACAAGTTGGTGCCTCACACTAGAGCAAACGCGAGTTATTATAAGTCGCTTCGAGGACCAAGTCGCAAGCGTGCCCGACCATGTCGTATGTAACATAGTACAGGGCAGAAACAAGGTTATAAAGGTTGAGGATAAGCCAGGGACCGCGGTGAAAGCCTGGGGAGCAGAGGCTGGGCGGAGGCCTGGTTGGGCAACAGTAGTAGTACTGCTCGGTGAACAATCGCAATTGAAACACCGCAACGGTCGAGGCCTCGGAGCAACGGACGTTTTGAAGTGAAACCTCAACGCATTCTATGTGAGGCTCCGCTCAGAGCGCGCTCCGTGAATCGGGTCAAAGGTGTGCTCCTGCGACCGGTCAAGTTTCGGGGACCAATAGGACAGCAAGAAGGCATACGGCAGGCAGTCCGTCTGAGCTATATAATCTGCGCAGAATACGCTGAGGCTCTCACTAATCATCTTATCGACTACAAGAACCATCCCACATCATCATTACAGAAGGTCTATAATCATTGCGTGTACGAAGCATACAGTTTAGATAAAATGTCCACAACGTCAGCTCACACTGCTACGTCTGAAACGGACGATGATGACCTACTGACGGTACCTGTCTATCGTGAGCGAGCCAATGGGAGTCTCCAGGCCAGTCAAAGAGTGAACACGAAGAGCTCCATCCCGCTGTCCAAGTGGAACGACAAGCAGCGCACTCTACTCTTTGGGAGTGAAGAGTTGAACGAGGTTCCATTTCCTGAGGGACACGACATCATGCGCAACATGAGTGATCAATCAGAAATTTCTAGACATGCCCAAGCTATCAGCGACCATCTACTGGCAATGGAGAAGGAATATTTAGACCTACGAGCCCAGCAGGAGCGAATTGCGGAGCGAATCATTGCCGAATTATCGAATGGATCGACAGCTCAGCAGAGTGGGAGGGTTAAAGCGGCAGAGCAGCTTTTAACATCTCAAATTATGAAATCAGAGGCTTTTCTGGAGTATTTGGACGACTTTGCGGCAGGAGTGTTTCTGCAGTCATGGACCTACTCCAAAGGCGTCTTTGAACCGTGGATGCAAGCTTGCGCCGACCCTGTCGTCCACCATCTCGACAAGGAGAAGTCTGACTATTTTCAGCTGCTTCGTTCCAGGACCCAAGCTGCTCATTCCACCGACATGATTACGATAACAGACACGTTGATTCTGATCTCATCGCGCTTGAGTAAGATGTGGGGTGAGGCTGACCCGACAGTGACCTGCAAGGAGCAGCGTCTGTACCATCGAAATTCGCTTCAGCGATCGCAACAGACAATCATGGTGTTGGAGGAGTCACTGGAGGGGAATCATCCGCCTAGCGCGAAGGGTGACACAGCAGATGGAACTGAAGCAAATCGGCATCTCGAGATGAAAAGATTTATCTCGTCTGTCATATCAGACATACGACAGACTATGCTAAAGCCTACATCGAGCACTCAAGAAGAATCTCTGGATGAAACTTTCAAGACTCTTGGCTTGGCAAACGAAACTTGGGGAAACGCAGCGATGAATACTCAACAAATAGCTCCAAAAGAAAAAGAGGATGTGACAAACACCACTGAGAGGGTCATGCATGATGGATGGTACCCCCCGATACCGGCAGACGTGGCAAAGCATCACCGGGGCTTTGATACGACCATAGAAGGGGAGCAGCACAATCAAACAACCAAAGCCACTGTCCTCGCCAATGTCGCAGGCCATGCAGCAGCAGCATCGGAACTCGATGAGGATTCGACCAGTGGCGAAGAGGGGTACGCCACACCGGAAGACCAGGGCGATGAATTTGAGGTGGCTAGCGTCAACTCTAGTGGGACCGGGGATTTCGTAACAGCCTCCTGCACAGAAACCCATTCTCCTGTGCGGTCCCAAGAGAGCACCCTATTCAGAACTAAGGGCGAAAATGAAGATTTGGCAAGCTTCTCCTTCGGTGGCACTGGTCTCGTGGGAACAGCGTCCAGAGGAGAGAGCCCATGTCCAGAGCGATCCGAACAGGACTCTGCTTATAACTCTGAAAACGAGGCTGACGATGTACCGAGCTACCTCATCAGTTTCACAGGCGTTGGCGTACAAGTTCCCAACTTGAGGGAGTCTTCGCACGAGGGGTCTGAACAGGATGATATCCCCCAGGATCGGGCTCAAGACTCTCCAGATGCTTCCTCCCCCCCAATCCAAACATTGACGGCGCTCCCTACAGAGTCAGACGAAGAACAAGGAGGTCCACGAAACGAGCCACCGTGGTATAGCGATGAAGAGGACGATGGTGACCTGGAGCCTCTCCCTCTCGAATGGACCGAGAGATATGAAAGATTTTTGGCTGAGACAGATCCATCTCATCCCCAGTCTCTGTGACGCGAAAGAGACACGAATCAATGACTAGCTCATTTCGAGCAGGTGAGAGGCTGAGGGCGGCACGGTCTCATCTTGGGGAGACGGTTCAAATTGAGTACTTTGGCTTGCTAGCAGAACGGGCGACATACATTGAAAATGTATTCTGAAAGTGCGTGCCTGAGGTCTCCTAGACATCGTACAATCATTTTCGTTCACTCCTTGGCTTGTTCCCAATATTGCATGCATAAAGGTATCATTTTGATAGGATAAGAGGTCTTACAGCTGCCAAGCGGGATCTTCATGACGTGTTCTTAGCTTCGATGGGAGCGTGAAAACGGGCCAAAAACGTTAAAGTAGTCGAAATTAGGGCCGAGTGTCATGGGAGCAACCGAGTGACACACCACCTACTGCAGTCTGCTGCGAAAACCACAGGCGGTAGGACTTAACACGAATTTGGCAGGGCATGACATGATATGACCAAGGCAAACAGCCAAATTCAGAAGAAAATCAGCGGTTCAAGTTTTGGTTGTCCATAACATGGTATATAAACTACACTATGTAGATAGATATCTTAAGGTGTCATGGCCCTCATGACAGTCATGAGAATGCACTTTTTTGTTCCGTTTCCATTCAGCACTCTTTTCACTGCCGTTGTTGCACGTCAAAACATGTTTCAGGTAGTGGTTAGCTTTGTAATCTCAGCAATGAGAAAGGAAACCATCGTCTTCGGCGGCCAGGCAGCTTGTCTAACGGCATGAAATTGGCGTTCAGTGACGTAGATATTGGGCTACATTTCTCCACATTGCTCAAACTCCCAATTTTTGCCGCAAATCTGATTCTGAACCTTCCCATTACTGTGTCTTTCTTGAAGAAGTTGCCACGTACGTTACTATAGTACCATGTCCTCACAGACAACAGAAAGCACCGAAACCACCGGCAATAACTCGACAGATGTTGTCGTCGAAGTCCATCGAGTCAACGGCTGTGTTGAGATCAGTTCGAACTTCCCCGACGTGCTGCCGGGTGCCTTTCGCGATCATAGTACATGGTATGGAGTATTCTGGTCTAGATATGCCGCAAAAGTCATCCCAAGCAGCTCAGACCTGCCAACAGCCCCGAAGGAATGGGAGGTCAATTTCCAGGAGTGCACCTGGAGTTCTACTCATCCATATCAACAGGAGTTGAAGTGTCTACTGGAGCACGTACGGGAAGTCGAAAAGGCGGTGAGATCACTGCACGCTTCGACCACGAAACTAAGGACAGATCACCGGAAGATGTTATATAAGCTACTCAGGATGCCAAAACCCGCTCAGACGAGGGTGGAAAGTTACTCTTCGGAACCGGCGCCCAACCTTTCCACCAAGAAACTAAACCTTCTCGGAATGACCAGAGCATGCCAAGCAACAAGAGCGGCCCTCGGATTTTACATCAAGGCGCTTCAACGCGAGATTGCAGAGCGTGCAATAGGACACGACTATTCAATGGAGCCATGGTTTGAGGCTTATGAAAGAAAACCGTCCAGTTCTCTAGAGCCGGGATGGGCCAGGTATTCTCTTCAAGGGATGACCGAGAGATTCCTTGCTCAATATTTCGCAACGAAAAAAGCCGAGAAGGACCTCATGAAGACTCTGGATTCTCTTTTAGATCTTTGCCACCCACAAGAAAGGAAACGCAATGAAAATTCTGCTTCGGGCACCGATCAGACGGACTTAGAAGAGGGCACTGTGGATCTGAGATACGTTAATGCATACATTGATGAAGGTTTCGAAGCTACGGCGTTCTGGGCGAATCAGCCGGAGAAGTACTATAGACCCAGCGATTGGGTCTCATGGTCGGCTGGCGAGCTTATGAGAACTTCCACTACAGGGCCATACTTTGACTTCAATTGGAGCGATTTGCCTGAGGAAGAGGTCATGGAGTGTGAGAAAGAAGGTGAAGGTAAGGATGACAAGACTCACGATGGGGGCCTGAGTAGGGTCAGAATACCAGAATCGTGGCTCGAGCATCAGAGAGAGATCGAAAATCAGAAAGAGTTGGACTGTTATACTGAGCAAATCAGTGATTTGTTATTAGGGATAGAACCGAGGAAGATAGACAATAGTTCGGGACAAAATCCCGGTAGTAACGAAGCGAGAGACAGTTGACGTTAAAGGCAGAAAGGCCGCTCTGGAGGATTGTGCATAAACTTGAATAAGAATGATAGAACGTCAGTGTCGTCAGGCGGTGTTAGTATCCCATCTCCAGCCGTCTAGGCATGCCCGGCAATGGGTCGTATCAAGTACCAAGCTAAGTTAGATGTCTACGTGTTACGTCTGGCGACAAGGGGTTTTCTTGTGGCTATATGATCACGACGTACGACGATCAAGTATCGCAGGGGATGTTCTAATTTTGCCACACTTCTCTCCACTGCTCCCCTAGCCTAGTGAAATGTTGACAGCGGCCTGATGACTCGCTCGACGATCGACGAATTACTGCCACTTGTCCAGTCCGGTCACTTTCGACGAGTACTCCTCGGGGTCGCTGCTCAGGAACCCACGCTGCAAGTTTGGAAAGCTCGTCGAGGTGGATAGATACCCATTCAACGCTGGTAGATAAGTGAGCATCGTAGTTATATATACCTGAGCCTCTCGCTCGCCCCGATTGAGTTTCTGCCCTAGTCATAGTCAGATTCAAGCGCTCGCATCAGACATCGCTGCCGCTGTTGTTCCCTTCGTCGAGTACCTCGTCATTCGTCGCTCCGTCAATCGAATCGTTCTCAATCCACATTGGGCGCATTGAGTGGTAAGGCCCAGTCCACCGGCAGAGGGGAGAAGCGTAACAGCCACGTTCGATGACGGCAAGGGGTCCCCATCCCAAAAGCCGGTCTCTAAATACAGGAAACAGGTGGGCGTGTGAAACAGCGTGGACGTTCTTCCGTATCCGTCTACCTCTCTCTTCATGTGTACAAAGAAGTCCATAGTGACTGGACCGTTGACTTGTTGAAAGGTGACATGCAGGCTCCCCTGTTTGGAAAAGCTTTTGTTGTTGGGTTCCGAAATGAACCGGGCTCACCGGGTCACGCGGACCGGGTCTACGGGCAGTCAACGATCGCTCTTTTCGACCTTGTACAATCTTCGGATTCTTACTTCCTGAACCATGTCTACATCAGTGCAATCCCAAGCTCGAGCCATGACAACGACGTCCTCTGGTGATGTGTCCCCACCCACTTCCTCACGACATCGACCTCCCGCTAAACGTGTCAGCAAAGCGTGCGAAAGCTGTCGAGCCCGACGCACAAAATGTTCCGGCGGACACCCGTGCGATGCTTGTGCTTCTGCTGGTCTCAGCGAGACCTGTGTCGTGAGGAGTAAGGCAAGACCTCATCGGTGAGTCTTCATCTACAGGCTATTGCTGATGGATGCGGTCAGCGTTCGAGTCAAACATCGCGGTTTAGATCCTTATCCTCTCCCTTCCGCTCCTCCTTCTCCAGTACCTCCGGTCACAGGCTACGGATATGCTCATGTACGATTTGTGGACAATGTCGAAAGAGATTTGCAGGCTTGGTGGACGCAAGATGGCTCGGGTCAGTAGATCAATCATGGTGACGACCGCCGCTGACAGTCATCGGGACAGCTCCACTTTCTCTTGGTTTGGGGGACGACGATTGCTATCCTTTGATGCGTTGTGATGATCTTTTGCCGCCCTTACCAACGCCAGTTCTGGCCCACCAAGTCCGCCTTCTCGATATATTCACAATCCATGTCTTACCGTTCTTTAATTTCCTCAATCCAACCCGTCTAGCGGACCTACATAGGCGGTATATTACCTTACCAGCGACTCTGAGTACAGATCAGACCGCTCTTGTCTATGCTTGCCTCTGCCTCGCCAAGTTCCGTGAGCTCAGTTCTGAGTCGGGAGAAGTCAAGGTAGAAGGAGGTGGGGACTATAGGGAGGATATAGCATGGTACCGTCATGCTATGAGGTTGCTGTCAGCTTGGGGGAGTGTTTCGTGTACAGCTTTGCGTGAGTGATCGAACATGTCTGGGGCCTTGATGGTGAAATGATTGAATGATTGCTGATGTTCATAAAAGAAACACTGATTGTTCTCCATCAGTTCGTAGTAGCCAATGGATCGGTCACCGTCACTCGACATATCCTGAAGGAGATGGTCTGGCAGGTCCGCGAGCTCGCTATTCATCGAAGAGAAACTGCACAGAACTATTCCCCGCTCGACCGGGTAGAGCTTCTGTTTTTCCTCACAGTGTTCAATGACCAGGCTTACTCAACTCTGTGTGGACTACCGCCGTTCCTTCGCGTATCCGAATGTGATGCCAAATACTACAACGAGCCCGCCGGTTCGACTTCGTCTATCAAACGACCAGTTGATATGGGCCCTCGCGCGCAACCTCTGCTGGTACAGTCCACTGTGCTTAGGGGCGAGCTGGTGGAACACATCCATAGTGGATTGGTGGACACTCTGACAGTCGAATTTATCCTCGAAGTCGAGTCTGGTTTGACAGGATGGATGCAGCTATACAGAGCCGAACAGGCGAGACATGAGTATCCGTTGGCCAGCGTGTTTGCAAACATATATCATCACTGGTAAGTGAGGTTCGTCCTCAGAATGATCTCATCACCTGTCTTCCGCCCTTTAGTCGCTTAATATCTGTGCCTCAGGGATCGCCTTCTGCTTCGAGTGCCCACTCTTTCCAACAATACCCTGGCAGTCAGCTCTTTAGCAGTGGTCTCAAGATCCATCAGTCAAATCCTGCTCGGATATCAGTCAATCTACCGCACAAACCTATTCAACTTAGCATGGCCAGCATTACGTCGTATCGTCACCAGCGGGCATCTCATCGGACGATGCTATTACCGCTGCGAACTACGACAGGAAGAGGCAGAAGCCCTCTTCGTGGTGCTTCTCGAACTACTGAGGAAGTTACAGAGTCGTTGGCCAGCTGCAACGGTGGCTGCGAATAACTTCATCTTGATCGCAAATAAATTGGGTAGGCCATCGGATCTCACCTTACCCTGCGAGATAATGCTGACAATACTATAGGCTTGGAAATCAACGAAAATCCCCCTATGTCTGGTGGACCTACCCTGCCGATATCACAGATACACCCTGACCCGCTACCTTTCGATTATTCCCTGCCACCAGACGACATGTCTTCCACATCGCCTGCACTAGATTCTTTGGCCGCGCAGGACCCCTTCTTTGGGGCTTTTGCTTTCTTCGCTGAGACTCAAAACTGGAATGGGCAGATTGGCTGGGATCGAGAAGAGTCGAGATGAGGGACGGTAAATTGGTTCATTTTGATACTTTTGTCATATAAATCCGGTCTTGTGACGTGGGCGATGATGCATGATGTGTGTTCCAGACTATCAACTGCTCACAGGTGCACAGGCAATCTACAACCCAGGATCTATTCCCTGCATCAGAAGTTAGTATGAAGTCCTACCAGGAGCCACGTGCCACGTTACGTGCCATTCTGACGTCACACGAGTTCCGAGCAACGTGAAACCCCAAACTTGCCACCGAACACGCTCTTTAAACATTCACAACACAACATCCACCCCATGTGCAATAATACCTAACGACTTTCAACACATCAAGACAGACTCTCACTCCAGCAGGCAGGCGATACCTGCATACCGGCAGAATGCCCATCCCTCCCCCACGAATCGTTACCACTCCCCCTCCACTGGCCCACAGACGGAAGGCCTCGTTCGCCTCGCCGACAGATATCAAACCCCGCTCGGCCACTACGAGGCGAATGTCAATGAGTTCCACTCCTCAGTCGAGCACTCTCGGGATAGTAGCTCCTGGAATCTTTGAGGGACTGCTGGAAAGGCCTCAGCTGAGTTTGGCGGGTGTGATAACATGTGTCATGCTGTACGTCAAACACTTTCACCTCTTCTTCGAGAGCACTGTTGTTCTAAGAGCCATTCATATGGAATAATTCTATGAAGATACTGAAGGAGCTTGACTGATGAGCAAAACATAGATCTGGAATAGCTCTCTCGATACTCTTCGATTCGTCATTGGACACTTCCGCCTTAGCATCCATAAGTACTCCAGTGCGGAGCGCCTACTTTGCCCAGAAGACCAACATTTTCAATCAATGGTTCGTGAAGAAATGTTGGGGCTGGACTTCCCTCGTTTACCTCATCCATCTCGCCACCGCACCTCCTCCCCAGAAAGTAAACCCAGGCTCCGAGACCCCACTAGTCGCCACAGCAACGACTCCACGGGCGCAACGGGTCATGGCGTTTGTGGTCGCCTCGACATTGTGGCTAGGATTCACTACTTGGTTCTTTGGTGCTGGATTGGGTGATAGGGTCATCGCGCTTTCTGGTGGTGCTTGTGCCGTGCCTCTACCTCTTGAATGGGATATTGATCCCACGATCCTCCAACCCTTGTTACCAGATAACTTCCCTACTCTCCTCACGTCGTCAGTGTCGACAGTTTTCGACAAGAGCGCCATATCCTCCGACTCGTCTTTCTCAGATGAACCAATTCTGAATCCAGAAGACGCCTCTTCAAGCGGCAAAGTGGAGAAACAACAACTCTATCTCCCCCTACCTCACACCTTCTGTCAGAACCGATTACCTCTCACCCCAAAAACCCACCCAGAGCTCTTCACCCTACTGTCCCAGACCTCCCTAACCTTCCCAACAGACAGAGAAACCAATACCCTACATCCCTCCAGTGATCATCCTCCACTCAAATTTCCAAATCCACGCTGGTCAAACGGTTTTGATATCTCCGGCCATAGCTTTCTCCTCACGTTGGCGGCGCTGGTGTTGGTTCGGGAGATTGCGCCGAGTTGGAGTCGACGCACGTTGAGCGCTGTTGAGGTTGAGGTGGAGAAAGGGTGGATGGAGCTGGTTCACGCTGGATCTACTTGGGCGGGATCGGCATTGCTTGGATTGTGGGTTTGGATGTTATTTGTGACCAGCATATACTTCCATAACCCCCCAGAGAAGATCACGGGTCTCAGTGAGTTCATATCCTCCGAGTATCTGGTTGATACATAGCGAAATTGCTAACCTCGACCTATCAGTCGCTGGTCTAGCAGGAACAGCTCTGGTTAATCTCCTAACCCCTTCCTTCCTCTTCACCTCATCCACCTCTTCGTCATCACCAATCCCATCCACTGGTAAACCCCGACCCTCATCTCAAGTCTTTGATGACGAGAACGCAGCACGGAGAGGCGAGATCGTGGACGACGGGGTGATCGTATCAGGGATCGACGGCGATGGCGGGGAAAGCACAGCAGTCGAGACGTCGGTCGGTGAAGCGAGTGGGGAAGCAAGTCTACGCCGAAGCTCGAGGCATCATGACTCTCATGCTCAGGAGCAAACTGGGGCCGAAGGTCCGCTGAATGGCGGTGAGAACGGTCATGGTCATCTGAAAGGAGAATAGGGACGATATCTAGCATTCACCAAAGCATCAACGGGCAAGCATGCATAGCATCAATTTAGATCGTTCCCTGAAACCAACTACATATCGAGAATAGGGTCATACCACAGTTCCGTTTCCATTCTCCTTCTCCACCAAGGGGTATAATATTACAACTCCACAAACAGTCTATCTTAGAAATCCAGGCAACGGTCCTCTCTCAATCTCGCATATCTGGTCAACGGCTGATTCGCACAACACGGATCAAATCAATGACTGGTTCTGGTTCTGATTCTGATTCTGATTTTGCCCGTGCTGCTGCTGGCCGAACATATTCCCAAAAGCGTTCCCTCCATACTGAGGCTGAGCACCAAATGACTGACCCCCGAAAGGCCCCGTACCAGCTGCGGGTTGAGCGAACATACTCTGTCTAAACGGATTGGCCTGATCCGTCGTTTGAGCGGTCAATCCACCTCCCGGAACCCCAAATGCAGACTGCTGTTGACTTTGCATCCCATTCGACGTGGAATTGGGGTTGAAACCCGGGAACCCAGTTTGTTGGGGCTGGACACCTCCTCCTGCTCCAGCTGTTGTCGGAGATGACGCGATGGGCGGTAAGTTCTCCATGAGTGTCGACCCAAAGTTACTAGATGGTTTAAATGGTTTCACTGTAGAACCCCCAAAGCCTGTTGGTTGAGGTTGGAGGAAGCCGGTAGACTGAGGTTGGACAGAGGAGAAACCTGTGGATTGCGTGTTGAGGGAAGGAGAGGTGAGACCGCCGTTAGTAGTCGTCGTTCCTGTTGGGGTGCTGTTCAACCCCATTGAGCCAAATTGAGAGAGGAAGTCGGTAGATCCCGATGACTTGGATTTACTGGGGCTGTCAAAGGTGAATGCTGATGCGATATCGGCCATCCCTGTACCTGTCGCTGAGCCAGAGCCATTCATGGAACCGCCCATACCGCTCCATGGGGAAGGTGAGCCGTTATTCGTGTTCTGATGCTGTTGTTGTTGACCACCCATCCCATTTTGAGCTCCCCCGAAACCAGACGATCCATTCTGGTATGCGCCCATGGCCAGTTGATTCATTGTGGGGCCCTTGGGGACTGCGGGGACAGGCGGTGCGCTTCCGGGAGCAGGAGCGAATGGGTTTTTCGACCCTGTCGACTGAGCCACGAGGGGTTTAGGTTCCATTGGCGCTCCAAAGGCCGGTGTCGACCCTGGACGAGTGATTTGTTGTGTCCCGATCGCGCTGGTTTCTGGGATGCCGTTCAGACGATGTCCAAATGGCGAGCTAGGCTGGCTGAGCGCTCCGGATGGTCCAGGTAGACCCGTATGAAGCGGAAGCATCATCGACTGGCGGAAAGGATTGGATCCAGTGGTTTGGGCCTGTAGGAAGCCTGTCTGTTGTGGTTGGACAGGCTGCTGGTGAGCCTGCATGAACGGCTGATGGGGTTGAGGCTGAGGCTGAGGCTGAGGCTGGGCAAAAGGCGATTGATGGCCAAAGGCCATAGCTCCAGTTTGTTGGGGTTGAATGAAGCCCGTCATCTGCGGTTGCATCTGTCCCATCTGCGGCATGGCGAAACCTGTCATCTGGGGCTGCATGAATCCGGTCTGCTGCGGCATCATCATGCTTTGACGGAATGGATTGAAGACTGGCTGCTGCATTTGCGGCTGGAATCCGTTCCTGAAGTTGATATCAGCAGTGCGATATACGTTCTAGAGACGACAGGAAACGCACGTCTGCTGTCCACCAAACATGGTAGGTTGTTGATCAGCCTGGATCGAATCGAAGAAGTCCTGGATCTTCTGAGGGGCTCCAGCGGGTGCAGTCGGTATAGGAGCAGGGGTAGGAGCAGGAGCGGGTGCGGTCGAAGTAGACGCCTTGGGAGCTGATGGTGCAGCTGTGTTCACTCAGCGCGATCCAGTCACAAGGTTTGGATGTTTGAACTTACCACTAGGCGACGGCGATCTTGCGCTACTTCCCGCTTTACCCTCAACAACCCCCAGACTTTTCTTGTATTCCATCCGGTTCTGCTCGAAGTTCGGATCATTCAGATACTCCTCCAAGGCCTTGACTAAGCTCGTAGGGGCGTGTTTGAGGTTGGGAACAGGGACGTTGACAACATTGTGCAATTTCCGGGCAACTGCTAGATAATCTACCACCCGGTCTGTTTGCTTTATGAAAGATTTATAGACCTCGAAAGATTCGGTCGCGTCGATCTTTGACATCTCGAAGTAATGTTCTGTAGCGAAATATCCCGTCAGTGATTACTAGAAGTGAAAAGAATTGGCGGTCGATGCCTTTGCTCACCGAGTACATTGCAGACACCTTCGTTGCCAGCTTGGAAAAGTACCAGCAAATCCTTGACCAACATCCTGAAAGCCAAGATCGTATTCTCATCTCTCAGATCGTCATCGTAGAACTAAGTAGATATAGTGATCAGTCCCCATCATAGTCATCGTCTATGCTCCAGTGAAGACTCACTTTACACAAGATCAGCGCCTCGATAACCCGCTGTACTTGTCTCACTTCTCTCAAGAGCCCTTTCTCAACAGGTAGATGTCTCAACCTCCTCGCCTTGGCTGCAAAACGGAGAGAATCAACACATGAATCAGGACTAGAGTTTGTATTGTTGTGTCCAGCGTATCACTCACAGCCAGCACTGAGACCGTCGCTCCGCCTATTCGACTCCGTTTGTATCCTTACAAGATCATGCTTGAGGTCTCGGTACGCTCTAATTCGCGCATCTAGGTAATTCGAGTAATGGCCAAGGTTGGATGGCGGGGAATAACCTACAAGCAGAATGAGCACACATCAAGTCAGTAACGGGACTATGGCATTCCCGTTACCTAGGTGGGCAAAAGAAGAAATCGCTCACCTTCCCAACTCTGTCCGCTGATATTCCTCAGCCGCAAGACATCTGCCTGAGAAAGATGTTCCAGTAAAGTATCAGTCGATCCGGATCGGATCATTTGGTGTAATGTGAGAAGACCTTTGAATACCACCTATTCATGTATATCAGTTATAGCCCTATGCGACGGACCAAGTCCGACCCAGAACTGAGATAACTGACCACTGCGTTGGGTTCTCGGAGTCGGAGGGATAGGGAGCGGGCGATATCGTTGATCGAACCATCATCGGAGAACGTTGCTGCGACGAGAGCACTAGAGTAGGGTTGTGGGATTAGCTAGACCATCCTTCGTGATAACGGTCGCAAGAAGCTACTCACTCAATATACTAGGAGGGGAAAGGAGAAAAATCACACGGATTAGTAGCGTTCTTTCACATCCACCCCATTTAACATAATCTATATGAGTGCAGAAAACAAAACTCACCTTGGCCTTTGGCGGGGCGTTCTTAGGCTTGCAAGCGAGCTTAACAATCTTGTCAAAGTTGTTCGACATTGTCGGCGACCTTCTGAGCGGTTAGATCCGCCTTCCGACGTAGGTCGTCGTTGATATTCACGGATGCGGGGGGTGCGGCGAAGGTGGTGGGCGTAGACTACCTGGCCAGATAAAAACGATGGGTCGAAGGGAGGCTTGAGATGATGGTGAGAGATTGTTCCTGTAGATATATAGTCGGATTAGCCTGACCAACGGGCGATGTTGGGATTGCTTTGCCGGGATTGGATTTAGCTCGCGGTCGGATCCCCCTTTCTACAGAACAAGGCGGAGGTTGCTTGGCAGAGAACGAGTAGTGAGAAGAGGGAGCCGGATCAGATGTGTTGTGGGGGATGCATAGGATGGGTCGCTGAGCGATGAGCGAGAACGATGCAAGAGCCAGTCAGAGAGAGCACAACATGACGCAAGAGCGGGGGAAGGGCTGCTGCTGCTGCTGCTCGCTCGCTGCTCCGTGTGCCCCTTCTCAGGGTGCATCCGCCCATGTGGCGCTCACCGACTTCCCCCTCCTAGATCGATCCCAAGATAACTCTATTCTCTAGCGACGCTCAACGAGACGGGGGTGCGTCCTAGCTAAGAGCCCTAGGTATGCAATATGCTGAGCACATCACAGAAGAACTAGATCGGAATGCAATTGTATATAAACACAAAAGATTGCATTACAACTCTTCCATCTCTACTTAAACTGGTTTTCATCAGACGGCGGAGCCAAACACCGAGAATCGTCGAACAAGTGAGGGTCCGTATTCTTCATAATCAACCCGCGAGTGACTGACATTGTAAAACTCGGGCTAGGAGAGAACAGACATCAGCAAAAGGGACAAGGAGCGCAAGACTTGACTTGATTGATCGAAACAGAAGTACTCACCGTAGACGCCATCAACGATCCTCCGTACCACACAGCGTATCTCTGCCTCTTATGACTAATGACATTGACCTCAACACCCGAACTCCTGATATGATTCCCACTTCTCTCCTCCGATCCCGCAATACGCCCATCGATTAGAGCTTTCACGTCTCTCTGCAGTCGTTTCCCGAAATCTTTGAACATGGTCGATCCTCCCGATAGGACAATGTTTTTGTACAGCCCACGGCGAACGTCCATTGGTGAAGTCTGGATCACAGTGTCGACGACTTCGGGGAGCGGGGTCAAGAAATCTGACGAGTAGATTTCAGGGTTGAAGAATATCTCGGGCGCAAGGAACCGCTCATAGCCAACATCTATGTCGTATTTCTGGGGAACCAGTCGAGGCAAAGAGCGGGAGTGTAAGCGATAGGCATCGCACAGCATGGTCAAGCAGCACTCACCCGACCAGTAACACTATGTTCACCAGCAAACCGCGCAAAGTACTTGTACGGGTCGGTGTCATATTTCTTGAGCTCCTTGACTATATCTTGACAAACGTAGGTATAATCCTCTTTGATCCTCTCAGCACTGATGGAGGAGAGGTCATATCAGCGCAATGTCTCCGAATATTGAATTGTCTGAAGCTTATTTTCATTATCACTCACACCCTCAACTGATCCTCTGGCGGGATCGCAGCAGTCTCTCCACGATCTCGGAGTAGCTGCTGGACGAAATAGGTGATATCTCTACCAGCAATTGGGACATGCTTGATAGACGATCCGATAACGTAGCCCTCAGCAACGGGGATGGTGTCTAATTAGCCAGTCACACGGCTGTCAGCATCACTACTAAAAACGACGTCAAACGTTCTCAAAAGATAGATTCGAGATCAACTCACGCGTAACACCATCGCCAGAATCGATCACGACACCGGTCAACGTCCTCTCATTCACTTTGGAGCTCGTCCAAGACGCCGCCAGCGCCAAGACAGCTTGAACAGCAATATAGAGCCCTTGGACATTGAAAGATTCGAACATGATTTCGGCGGTATTTTCACGATTTTCAGGAGGATTGAGAGGAGGTTCGGTCTGGATGGAGAAAGGCGGTCAGGTCCAGAGGATGTGAAGTCAATCGTACGTCACGAGCCAAACGTCGACCCCGTCAGGACAAATGCACTCACCAATAAGACGTAGTGGTCTTCGGGCTCTGCTCGGAGGTATTTAAAGATAGACTGTTCCCAGAACCGTTCCATGTGATCCCAATTCTCGATCTGTCCGTGTCGGATGGGGTAGTGTAGCGAGTACGTTCTGCAACCCCGGCGTGTCAACATCGCCGCTCTGTCACAAATGCTCTTCCTGCATCATAACACCATCCACTCCGCACTCACTTGGAGTTTGCAACAGCTTCATCGCCGATGAAGAAGTCTAGATCCTCGATACCTCGCTTAGAAGCCAGATGACTAGGTTTGCCGGCGACTGGAGGTGGACCCCGTCCGCCTGCTGAGGCTGTTGATGCATTGGTCGAAGCGGAGGAAGACGTTTGGTGGGTAGCGATGACAGTAGGGAACACGAAGGAGGGTTCGGAGTTACCAGCGAAACTGAGATATGATGGTTTAGTTGTTGGGTTTATGCTTGGGAACGACGGACAGAGTTGAGGGAGGCATTGACTTACCCCATCTTGGTGTATCCCGTACCATTGTCGATGACAAGGGGCATTAAGCGGGACATGATGATGTGGGTAGAGAGCTAGATATCCCTGCGTTGGGGGAGATTGATCAAGATGATGAGGACAGGTCTGCGTGAGGTGGATAAGAGGGTGAGAGACGACGGTGAGCAGGAGAATGGCGGTGACGACAAGCGGCTGTGCGACCCTGAGAATGTGCCTGACATTGAGGCAGACCGGCAGCCTGACACCACGTTTGAAAGGTGCTACATGTGCATCGTGCACCATAATATGCTACCGTTCTGCATTGTCCACAGATATAACCGTGTGGGATACAAAGAACATCAGCAATATAATTCACCTTCTATGAAGACTTGGCTGAACCTGAACCTCTCATGAGCACTTCTGGATTACTGGCAGACTGTCAACAGGATAGGATTGCGCTTTGTGTGGCGCCACTCCCAATGTTACTATTCCAAGAATAAGCTCCGGACGTCAGTATTGTAAAGAAGCACGGACAAACATGAGATGACCCTCAAGCCCCATCTAGCCTCTGCTCAAGGTTTTGAGGGTGCCATAGCTGAAAGAACAGTATGACTCGGCGGTTGACTTTTGGCGCGGAGCAGAGGTTAGTCCCTTCCAGTAGTCTGGTACTCCTCGGGCTGGTCACTGCTTCGGAAGATGTGTGCAGAGTACTCAAGCTTTCAGAGATATCCTATTAGCATGGCACTCATGAGCGACTACTCGATAGACCCAAAGGATAATGAAACTGAAATGACACTTCGATTCTTTTGAATATGAGTATTGTCCGGATACTGACCCTCCCATCCTTTCACAGTTTTTGCCATCTCTCAACATCGCGTTTCAATGCCCTTTCTGGAATTCGGGCACAAAGGTTATCGCAGCATATCATGGAGCTCTTATGTCGTCATGTCGTGAAGAATCGCCATAAGGTGAACTTACACATTTCTCGAGAACACCACCGAGAGAGCTTATCATTCGGGTGCTTTTTCTTACGCTGTCTCACTGCTCACTAGCGACGGATTATCTAGCTACTTTAACATGGCCGAAGATGAGGACGAAGATTACAGCCCCCTCAGAATGGCTTATTGCCCCACAGAGACTGGTGACACCGCTGTCGGGTCCAACATCGAAGATCTTTGGAACCTCAGCCTGGGCTTGTTGAATCTGGTTACCTATGATCTGACCAGGGACCAATACGATGTCTCCCTTCGTGCCGCACTCTTGCGCGCTAATTGGAAGTCCGACCTGACTCCCTATCAGCCATTCTTTGAAGCTCTGCAGGAACGCTGCTTGACTCTGATAGGGATGTGGGATTATGAGAACGCAAGTGTCATATATTCGGGGACAGACTCTACCACTGCCTTGGCTGCCGAAAGGTTAAACGTCGAGAAAGAAATCTTCAGGGATTACATCGAAACACTTCTTGACATGGCTACAACACACGTCAAAGCCTACGGGAACATGGTCGAGAGGTTGCCCCAAGTCCAACTGCCGGAGAGGGCCGAGCTATGGGAACAGGAATTGGCTGCGGGATTGAGAAATTGGTTCGAGCAGTCACACGCGTTTACTATGTTGCTTACCTACAATAGTCTGATTGATTTGCAAAAGCTCCTGGATGCCGTCAACGGTACTGAAGACCCGGTTTCTCTCTCAGCGCTCACAGACCAACGTAACCGATTTTTGGAACTGCTCAACAGCCGAATGCTTGTTTGCAGTGCTTTTTACAACAACTTTGACGTAGACGGGAACGTCCCTGGAAATTGGAAGGGGATTACCTTGGCTGACATGATGGATCATAACGGCGTATCCATGCTGGATGGCACTGATCAGAATGAAGTGGAAGCCTCCACAGGCAAGTCTAAGAAATCGAAAGGCAGAGCAGTGAGCTTCCGACCAAATCCAGAAGTGAAGTACGTCAGTCGTCTCAGCCCTACCTATTTCCGAAGCGGCTTCTCCGAGTATGATTCACAAGGAATGTCAAAGAGTGCAAAATCCACTGAAAAAATGAACTCTCCAGCGGACCTTGCAACAGGTGAGGTGGACGAGGACTTCTTTCGTTCTTTGCTGTCTGAAGAAAGACAAGACCATGATGACCAAGAGAGTAATACAGGCACATCGGACAAAGAAACTCGTTCGATCATTGCATCCTCCCGTACTGACGAGATGTCTCTGTCCGACCCCTAGATGCCGTGACAGGGAGTGTTTGTGTACAGCTTTTTCATGCATATGCAACAAGTAGTATATGTCTTCTGCCGTTCCCCTAAAGTTATTTGAACAGAGACAAGGGGCGCGTAAATTCTTATCATTGTTATATGTGTGATTGCTACAAATGAAGCCTGGCGAAACAATATTGCAGGTATACTGTAGCAGGACGAATAATTGTGGACTGGCTATGAGTGTGGCTTTTCCTTTCTGCCACTGCTACTCTGTAACGTTCTCGAGGAGGCGCCTCTAGGGACAATGCACTTATTGACCTCGGACACAAAGGGCAGACCGCAAGCGTCGTTGGAAAGGAGGTGAAGCACCGAGAGACTTTGTTTCACCCTGTAACAAGTACGTCTACGTATTCTACGGTTGATTGTCCTGCACTAGCGGAAATTATGCTGAGTGATGATCACTAGCCAGAGTCATGGGAGACGTAAGTGAAAGAAGGTTAGCATAGAACTAAAGTTGGTAGTGTGAGTCTGCAGTAAATATAAACAACAAGCACCAAAATGTATGTTCCAAACAGTGGTCACCAGCGACTGACCGTTAGGTCATGAAATTTCTCTGCAACCTTCGAACTCGCTAGTCATCAGTGCTGATCGAATATCAACAAAGGAGACATCGAACAGCTTAGAAGCTCTGTGACGCTTCAACTTCAAGGAAGCACGCACTCTCGGGCTTCATAGTGAGCGCAAACGGTTATAAGAGCTCGTCGGGTATTGCTGGAAACACTGTACAATAGTTGATGAGCTGTTACACCACCGTTCCCTTTGTCAGGAATCTCAATATAAGACGGCCAACGTTCGCCACATATTATGACTTCATCCACCCTTTACATACGCCAATGGAACCCAACCTTTCATATAGCTTTCTGGACAGCTATGAAACCGTTTGAAGTGATTTCAGCCTGGGATCCAATAATCCTCGTCGCTTATAAAGCACACAGGCGGAAGCTGTGAGTACTTGCGTTGCAACACATTTCGGTCTACAGTACATCAAATCAGATTGGCCTCTTCGACCCGAGATTCTGTAAGACTGGCACCTAGCATGGCTAACCAAACTGCGGGCATCTTTCGTTTCGTGCAGCAGACGACGTCGGAAGGGAAACGAAAGGTGAGAGTAAAAACAGAAGGATTGGGGTTCCTGGGAGTGGATGACAATAAATCAAACTCTATTGAGAATGTAGAGGGTGGTTGGGAGGATATCGATCATAAGATAAGAGCCGAATCCCTGAGCTGGACATCTGAACTTCCAATCACGGCAGTATCTCGGTGTGTCTCTGAGATGTCTCAGCAAGTGGTCCAAGCTCGACGCGGCAATACATCGAACTTGGAGAAAGCATTCCTAAATCAAACTTCGAATTCCTTGATAATTTGTTGCTTAGAATTTATTCCCGAAGCTATTCAGCATTTCCCAGAGGCAGCTAAACAGTATGATGTGGACACCATTAAGGAACAGCTTGAGCGTGCCAGCGACTGGGAGACCGCCTGGAAATGCGGGCTATTTGCATCGTTCCGTTACCGAACAGCAGACGGGTACAAGATCTTATACAAAAGCTGTTACAAGCTTTCGAGCCAAACAGAAAATTATGAGCTGACCAGTCCCGGGTACTTCAGGGAGCTTGCCACGCAGGCAGAAAGCAGGGCAAAGACGATGTTTCCTCTAGCCATGCAAGCCAAGAAGTTGATTGGACAAAATGCGAAAGCTCCTCTAAAATGGCAGCAAATGACTTTACAGGACTTCGATAATATCACCAGTCTCAGATCGAGTTCCAAGGATACTCTCGGCAGCTTGGGGGTACCAGACACCACTACAACCGGCAATAATTCTCTCTCAACAGCGACAGGTATCACTGACCATCAGGCAACCGATCTTGATAAAGACCCTCGGGAGCCGACAATGTCAGCCAAAGAGACGAATGTGGCGACAATGTCGTCCTCAGAAATCGGTCATGCCCATCCTCTTCACATTTCTGAACGTGTTTCAACTGTGTCGAGCAAAACAGACACAACAGATGGCGAGACTTCAGGAATCGGAACTTCATCTGTTGCAGGGACAGAAGAAGATCAGGATGGTACAACCCCTAGTACTTCTGACAACACCTTGGTTCCATCGATTGCATCAGATTCAGAATCTGGGGACGATCGTGTCCTTCCTTCAGATGAAGGTAATACCCGCAACAAGAACGCACTAGACGCCGTTGACTACTCAGGTACTTCTAAGGAACAAGGTGAACAAATTGTGAAGGGAGTTGCCGACAGTCCCCATACATCAGTAGAAAAGGCTTCTCGCAATACTAGGTTCGGTTTCGCAGACATTCAAAGCAACACAGCTTCAAGTAGTCAAACGTTACTTGCCGATACGCTGCCACCAACTACAGAGATAGAAAGGTCGCTTGATCCCCCGATTGAGCTTCTTGACCGGTCTACCTTCTTGGAATTCATGAAGCCTCGCCATTTTAAGTGGGACAGCAAGAACGCGGCGAAACCAATGGTTTCTAAGATTCCTACAGGTTTGTGGCTGTCACAAAGCGCCGAAAGCAGCGTCTCGGCCTACCGCACGGGCTTGCTATCCCATGACTCTGAAAACTTGACAGTGGGTTGAGAGCATTGTAGATCAGAGCGGATATGTGAGATGACGAGGCGAAACTGTCAATATAATGTGTTATATCAGCCTCAGTAGGCGGAGTGCGAGCAGATAGTTACATATTCCTGGATTGTTGATCATCGTGCTAGAATCGCATGCATCGCGTTTCGTCTCACAAGCGAAAACGCCGCCTGCTTGAATGATTGCATGCGCTGATACATCCATAAAGATCTCCTTGCAGTGGGCTTATCGTGTCCCTCAAGTTTCTCCGCAACATGACTCAGACCTTCACTCCAACCCGTTTCCTCTTCCCTTTCCCGTCGTCGATCTTCTTCCGTACCGCTTCCTCATCCCACCCACCCTCACCCTCCAGCAATCCGACGACGTTCTCCCCTTCCCACCTCGATCGCACGAATTTCAAAGCTGCAAGATTATACCCTATTGTATTCCGTTGCTCGTTGAGAGCGCACCTTAGGTGACCTCGCAAAGAGATGAGATTGGTTCGAAGCGTTCGATTGGCAATCAGTTGAGACGAATTTGTCCTGATCAGGAAATACAATAGGCGAGAAGTAAGAGTTATGTCAATGTTCTGCAATGGCAAGGTGGTGATTAGCTAAGCCGTAGCAAGATGCCAAAGCAAAAGAAACGCTGTAGCGAGAATGAAGATGACTTACATTGGCGGCCCAATGATCCAGGTACCCCAGCAGCGAGACGACTTGTCTGAACGGCAAAACCAACAACGCATCCTCCATCGAAGCTGTCGGTATCTTTTGCAAAGTTCTCAAAACATGCTCTTGAGCGGATACGTCCCCTCGGGCTAGGAGCTCTGGATTTCTCGAGGGTGCAGGCAGATATTTTGCAGCCTCCTCGGATAGTTTAGCCTTTTCCTCCTCCCAGGCTCTGATAGCCGCAAGGTCGGCATCTGCTATCTCTAGTGCCTCCATGATTTTCTCGCCGGCCATCAACGTTTCTGTGGTCTGTTTTCGTACATCCTCGGTCTCGTCTTGTTCGTCCTCCTGTTCTCCGCCAATCCGGGCTTCACGGTTCATGGAATCGGCCAAGTCTATGTCGTGCAATGCGTCAAGCTCTCTTTCTCGTTCTTCCTCCAGGAAAAGCGGTTCATCGGTTTTCTCCCAGATCCGGATAGACTTGTCGTGGGACCCTGTGACGACGAAGGCACCTTGATTGGAGACTGCCAGTGCCCAGATCTCACCGTGGTGCCCTTCAAGCTTCTGGATGAGCTCGAACTAATGAAAACAATATTAGTCGAGCTCAGCGTAGGGACTGCGATAATGATGGGAAAGACCGCAATCGGCCTAGTGAACATACCTTGTCGCCATCCCAATATTTGAGCAGTTTGTCCTTTCCAACCGTCCAGAAATAATGACTCTCCTTCTCAAATGCAACTTGCATTATACTTTCGTCGTGCGCGAAGATGGATTTATGACAATCCCCAAAGTCCATGCCCCAAATTTTGACATTTTTGTCCGCTGAGCAGGTCACAATCAATTTTGAGTCAGACGAGATGTCTATCGATAGAACGGGTAGCTGATTACGTTGTCAGCCAGAAGTCCGGTCAACTCTCATGCCCCATTTAAGGTACATGGACAAGTGGGGAACAGAGAGGGATTTTCAAGCTCACCTTGTGGCCATATAATGATAGGAAGAATTTCAAAGTATCTTGAAAGAAGACTTTGACCGTCGAATCAAGGAGAGCTACGGCGAGGTATCGTCCATCCGGTGAGTACTTAACAGCCAGGACATCATCGGTCATTTTCAGTGTCCTAACATGGACCAGTGCGAGTTGCTTTGCCTTATGCTATGAAAGAAACGCTATCAGCTCCGAACGTCTGAGACTCAAGCTTTCTCGTTATACTTGCAAACCGAAATCACGACTCACGACTGTCTCCACTCCCATACGGCTGACAACCCGCTGTTCCTCTCCTTCCTCGCGCATCTCAAAGTCCCAGAATTTCACATCCTTATCAGCTGATCCGCTCACTAAGCCTCTGCCATCGGGGCGGACGTGAATAGCCCAAATTGGGCCCTGATGTGCTTTGTAGGTGGCGAGAAGATTGGAGGCAGCGATGTCGTAGAGCAATAGCTCGCCACCTTTAGTACCTACTACCACCTAGAAGAGGAAGAGGGCAAGCAGAATCAGCACGCTGCGGTATACGGACCTCCCAATCGTCGTTGATTTCGACTTATGCCATAATGGAAACTGTTATCCACTTACATGCCTGTCGCCAGGAAGGAAAGTAGAACATATAGCGTATCCACATTCCATGGTCCTGATACAAGCTGTCGTGCGAGCATTCCAGATTTTGAGGGTGCCGCTAGCAGCAGATGCAATGACTTGATCATCAGAGGACATGCTCAGAGACCGCACATCGGATCTATGGCCTGGTAATTCTATCGAATGAGTTTTAACGGGTTCGGGTGACGATCCATCGGCAAGCTTGGAAGCTTTCGAAGCGGAGGGAGAAGGAGAGGGAATCGTATATGTCTCGAGAGAATTATTGGTCAGAGTTAGGAGAAGCTGAAGACTGATGTCAGTTATGTTACAAGAAAACAAGCTGAGAAGGATTTAACCCACCGAAATGCCACCTTTGGTCGATGCGATCTCTCCTCTTGGGAATGCGAAAGACTTGACTTTGGCGTTGGCTCTCACCACACACCAAGTTGTGACTCTCTCTTCCCATTTGACTATGTCTTCTCCCTCTTCCTCCACCACTTCCGCCTCTTTAGTGGCATTCTTCTTTTTGCTCTTTTCTCTGTCCCTCTTTTTCCGTCTCGCCCGCTTCGCGGCTACTTCTTCTTCCGAGCGGATTCGCAGGATGGTAGTCGCCCTATCCGAAGTTTGCAGCAAAATTAAGGGAAGCGTCGGATGAAAAGATATTTGCGTAATTGGCTGTGTAGAGGAAGGAAGGGGTAATAGGCACAGAGGATGGACGAGGTTGGGCAGCTGTACCCTATAGTCAGCTCAGCCCGTAAAGGGGGACTTGATCCATGGACTCACTTCTCCTTTCGCGTTTTCTACGATACCCTTGGCCAACGCTTCTTTCTCGATGGTCCAGACTTTGCCCTCCCCATCAGCACTCCCCGTAACGACTACCCATCGACCTGTGGTCTTCTCAGCACCACCATCCTCATCTTCCTCAACAGGGGGTCCAGCTTCTTCCGTAACTGCGCAGCTCCAAACCTCTCCACGTCCAACAACGACAGTTTGAACGCAGTGCTGAGTCGATAGATCCCACAACTTGAGATAGGTGTCTCGACTGGTAGTCAAAAGATAGCCCGGATGTGATGTAGCCGCCAACGTGGGGTGCGGGAGAAAGTGTATCGAGGTTACGGGTGCTCGATGGCCTTTGAGCCTGAATAGACCAACTTCTGCAACCCGATCCCAAATGACGACCTCCCCCTCTGTCCCTCCACTCCCAAGCCGGCTGCCCTCAACATCCCAACCAAGACTCGTGACACTCTTCTTGTGTCCGTTAAATGTGACTTGCTCGACCGCCTCGCTTTCCGGTGATGACGGATCATATGCCCACAAGCGAATCGAGCCATCTGAATAAGCAACAGCGAAGGTTTGAGGGGAAGTCGAAGTTGAAGTCGAAGGAGTGGGCGCTGGCAGAAGATACGTGATAGGAGAAGTCAGGGATGTTGAATGCCACATGGACACCTTTAATTTTAACGGATCAGAGGCATGCCAAAATCACTGAAAAAGACTCACCATCTCTCCTCGCTTGACATCCCAGACTAGGACATCCTCCCAACCAGCAACGTAGGCTGATTTGCCGTCATAAGACGAGTTTGCAGTGGGCGAGCAAACGACGCCGAACGCCTGTGAGAAACATTCAGCGTCATTGCTCTGGTAGCGTCAGACGTATGATTATCTCACCTGTGTAGGCCCATGGCGCATATATGACCTAACCATGTTGATGGGTTTATGGTGAGAGAACACTGCCAACCGTCCAACTCAACCTCCAGGTCGAACCGAAACAAATCTTGAAATCTACAGTCACCACACGTGGATAAGAAACGCTCATTTAAGATAGTTGGCCACTATGATCACGTGATCTTCTTGGATATCTCTCTAGACTTGTACTATACGATGCTCCGTTGACATTTACAAAACCATGGATGCATATGCAACGTGTGAAGACGTACCCAGCGCGGACACACCAAATGACTACCAATACAAAATACGGTCAACCCACAACCTCCTCGAAATCCTCCTCGTCGAAATCTTCTTCGTCCTCGTCCTCGTCCTTCATGCCCTCCAATCCGTCCATTCCCTCATCCATCCCAAATTCATCGTCTCGTCTGATACCTCCGTCCTCCGTCTTTGCCATCCCATTCCCTGTCCGCTCCTCACCAGCCCTCTTCCACTCCTCCTTCAACTCCCACATATTGGCATACACACCCTCCCTCTTCATCACCGCTACTTCTTTCAGGATCTCTCTCAAATATTGGTCGGGTTGTTTGAGATTTTTCTTGAGAGCCGGAATACCCCAATAGGGTTTCTCGGAGAATAGGGCAAACAACCGGTCGACTAGTTCGTTGCGTTCCAGGCGGGCATTCCGTTCTCCTGCGCTTGATTTTGCTCTCCCACCCTATGGATAGATCAGCATGTTTCCAGTGGTTGGCAAATATCGACACCGTAATTAAGACTCACAATTATGTTCTGACCAAAGGAGCTGGTAGCGTTTGAGTATCCACTGGCCATTTGATTGAGTTTGCCTTGATTGGTATTCGTTGTATCAAGTTGTATGAGAGGTCTGTGAATGTGCGACAAAGGGGATTAGGGGGGTGCTTGAGAGCTATCGACATTTCCACCTACCGCTTCGACTGCTCGCTCTCCAATCGGCGCTGCTCTAAAATCCGATTATACTTCTCCGACTGCACAGGGCGGATCGTACATTCATGTGCAACGCCGGAGACGAGTTTTGGGTGAGCTACGTAGGAAAGGAGTCAATCAGCTCATGACTCGGATAACCAGTTGGATGTCATCTTCCCGCCGCGCCGGAAATGATAACCCACCTTTCTCACGTTTCCGCTTCCCGAAAGAAATACCAGAAGACGGTCCAGCCTCTCCTTTGACTGTCGCCTCGTCACCACCGGTGAGTCCACCCCAACTCCGTTCCTTCTCGACAAAGACATAGGTATTTTTCACCTGCTCTGGAGGCATGATGAACTCAAACTCATCGGGAATATTTGTTGTATCGTATCGTGCTCGTTTAGACGGGTGAGTAGGGGGTCCACCTTGGAGGGTAGGTGTTGATACCGGCGATGGTTCAGGAGAGGACGCGGGGAGTTTCATTGTAATTCTGGGGGGAACGGTGCTGATACGGTGCGAGATAATGTTAGCGTACAGTTGGTTGTATGTGATCATTCGTCTTGGAATGAGAGGTTCCAGTCCGGCAAAAAGCAAGAGTGAACGGTATACCCACTTGGTATCGATGTACAGTGTTCCAAGCTCGACACCTGCTTCTTGGACCATCTCCCACCGCTCGAGAAGGAACCGAGGTATCTGCACACCAGGAAAAAGGCCGTAGTTCAGCGCGAGCAACCTCGCAGCCAGAGCCAAGGGGAATATCACTGAGATAGATGCATACTTTCACAGCCCAGGTATTCCTCTGTAAATCATCTGGAATTTCCAGTTCTTCATCCTCATCTTGAGGAAAGGTGAAAGGTGGTACAGCTAGTTTCGGTTTGACATCCTCATTGAAGCTGCTGCCAGCGAGATTCGACATGGTAGCAAGATGTTTGGTCGAAGAAGAACTCAGAGAGGGAGGTTCTGAATTCTGGATATACTATGGTGACTAGGTGACTGACTTTGCGGCATTTCAGCAATTTCCGAACTCGCTCTCGCGTGGCAGAGGCTGTCCCAGCTACTCTGGTGCGTTTCCCGCTGATCAGCATGAATGACACGCTCTCTTCTCATCACCAACCCCGTCCTAGCTATCCAAGTCCGACAGCTGGAGACTATCCAGTCCTCCAGCACTCTCCCCAAAGTCCGCTCACGCCGTTTCGATCAAAATCAAACTGCCATCATGGAGACCATCGAGAGTACGTCTGGTCTACGCGACTCTCTGCCTAGACCGTTCCCGCTTCCTTTCCTGCTCTCGGCCCTCCTCTCCTCAATCTGCGTCTTATTATGCTAGAGGCCTGTGCTGATGAATATTGCAGATCTGGCCAAGCAGGCTTCGCAGCTCACTATGTACGATCTCAAGTCGTACTATACGCAAGCTAAGAACATGGTCCTGAGCGTCAGTGAAATGGAGGCTAAAGTCCGAGAGGCTACGAATGATGATGCTTGGTGCGTCCTTTCAATCAGTCTCATTTACATGCAACGATACTATTCTTATCAAAGAATGTCCATGAGGCAGTATGTGGCAAAGCTGATACTGGTCTACAGGGGAGCATCGTCAACTCTCATGCAAGACATAGCACAAGCGTAAGCCTCTCCTTCTGACTTGCAAACGTACTGCCGTTGACCCTAAAACCGCAGAACAAATAATTAGTGAGCTCTATTTTCAGCGGAGATGACTCGGATTTCACCCTCTGGCGTAAGCTGACGAGGTTTATAGTGCCCAATTCAATGAGATCATGCCCACCATATACGCCCGATTCATGGAGTAAGCTTGTTTCTTTAGCTTTATTGTCTGGACATTGACCTTTAATTGTTTCCAGGAAGGAAGCTCGGGAATGGCGTCAAATCTACAAGGTATGTTCTGGCTCTATTTTGCCAGATGTTGTGTGGCTCAGTGCCCTTACTCCTCTCACTGCTTCAGAGGTATGGCAGAGACGTCCGGGCTGACGCGTCGTAGGCTCTAACTCTTTTGGAATATCTCGTAAAGCACGGGTCAGAGCGAGTTGTGGACGATGCCAGAGCACATGTGTCTACAATCAAAATGTTGCGGAGTTTTCACTACGTTGATGAGAAGGGTAAAGATCAGGGCATCAACGGTGAGTGATTCCGTGTAGAATGCTGGGAGGTCGCTGCTGAGACAGGCTACGTTCCCAGTCCGAAATCGTGCCCAAGAGATTGCCGCGCTCTTGAGTGATGTTGAGAAGATCCGTGTCGAACGACGTAAAGCCAAAGCCAACCGGAATAAATATCAAGGCACTGGTAACGATGGTCTGAGCTTTAGCGGTGGCAGTGGAGGCAGATATGGTGGCTTCGGAAGCGAGAGTGTAGGTGGTGCAAGGGTTGGAAGCGGAGGATTCACCGAAAGCGAAGGTGAGTTGGCGGAAGTTTCAGCTCATAATCCACAAGACCCCGTCATTTGAGTTATCGGTCTTCCTGGCAGTCGAGCCTTGGGTCTGACCTATCCATATGATCACTGCGGATTTATAGCTGACCATCAATAGACTACCGACCACGAGGATCGTCCTTCCGAGACATCGCAGCTGCTCCTGCGGGTACCTTCGACGAGTACGAAGGAGCTGATGACTTCGATGACGATCAACCACCACGTCGTCCTACCTCCACTTCAGCATCGGGCTCGAGCAGTCGTGCTGCGGCAACGTCTTCTCGACCGCCAAAACCGGTTCCGAAGGAGGCGGCAAAACCAGTCGAGAAGCCCAAAGAGGTCAACTTGTTTGATTTCGGAGATGATGACGATTTGGTGGCTCCACCTCCGCCTGCTACCGCGGCCGATGGTAAGTCCTCACCTCAATGTCTCTTCCCCATAATGTGAAGCGGCTGACACGGGAGTCTTCCAGACGACTTTGACGATTTCCAACAAGCTCCCACCGCTGCTCCGGCGAAGCCTTCGACTGCACCCCAGGCCAATGCCAATCTCTTTGCTCTTCTTCAATCCAGCACTGCCCCAGCCCCTCAGATGCAAACTCGTGCGCCCTCACTATCGCAGCCTGTCCAGCCATCTCCTATTCGCAATCAATCATTCACCTCTCCAGCCCCAAACTACGGGGGTTTAACCTCTCCCCCTCTTGGAGGTTCTGCCCGTCCATCATACTCAACGGTTTCACCAGCTGCATCCACTCCACCAAAGCCTGCCAGCACTTCTACTTTTGATGATCTCTTTGCCACTCAGCTGTCATCTTTGGGTGGAGGAGCCAAAGCTAAGCCAGCCGGCGCGTCAGGAGCAGCCGGCGGAACAGGCGGGAAAACAATCAAGGACTTGGAGAAGGAGAAGGCAATGAGTACGCTCTGGGGATCGAGTGGGAATGTCCCGGCGGGGTCTGCCAGCAAGCCTGCTGCTCCTGGAGCAAACGGCGAGTTTGACGATCTTCTGCTGTAAGCCATAGAGTCGGCTGCGACTTTTGATAGGTCTAACGACAACCTGGGAGTATCGTGGTGTTGGTGAGTAGAAGGCGGCAGATGGATATATCACGCAGCATCGTAAGCGATGGAGATATGGACACGATGTGTAGGTTTTGTAGATTGATTGCTGTTCTTTTTTTCGCTTTGGAATCTGAGATGGAAATCATGATTATGCATAGTATTAGACGACAACTAGAATATCACAGCTAGGTCATGACCACCTCGTACCCTTCGTTTTGTCTAACTGTCACCGCTTCTTCGCCTTGGCTCTTACAATCCACAACGGATCCCAAACCCCATTAGGTTTGACCAATTCGATCTGTTGTATCTCGTCGAACAATTGTCCTGGCGCAGGATGGAGCGGTGTTGCCCCAGAGGCAAGCGGTGGATCTTCGTAGGAGGTCCCGGCGAAATGAAAGTAAGAAGCCACGAGGTGAAGTCGGGCTCTCGTGTTGAGTTGGAGCCATGGCGCGACGACCTGGATGGGGTCATGTCAGCGAGATAGAGTTGATATGTAAAAAAGGAGAAGACGGTGAAATACCTTGGAGGGGAAACATCTATCAGAAATAGCCATATAAGCATAACCTCCATCCTCAAGCACCTCCCAAATGGTAGCCATAACTTCAAGAGGTTTCGTAAGATAATCAATAGAAACACTACATATAACAGCATCAAACAGAGGCAGCTCTATCCCATTTCCACCTTGATCTCCATCATCCCTCGTCATCGCTCCTTGACCTAAGTCAATTTCGGCTACAGAACGTCCGAGTAAACCTTTTTGGGTGGACTTTAAGGCTTCTCGGAAATCTGGGAAGACGTTGAGGTCGTGGACGACCCATTGTGAGAGTATAGGATTTTCCTCGAGTTCCGCCCGATTCATCCCTAGACCTACGACTTTTCTATCGACTATTTGGGAAGTCGGAGTAGACTTCGCTAGTGCTGGTGTCTTTGGGAGGGGGATATGAGAGATCCACGAAGAGCAGAGATCGAGGATCCTTGGTATCCGGCCTTCTGAGTTACTTAGCCCTGGGCTATTCGTCTCAGATGTAGGAGATTGTACAGCATGGGTTGAAGAGGGTAAAACTGCGCCATAGTATTCAGTGAGAGCTCTTATAGCATGGTCGTCTATGTGGGTGACAAATCGTGGGGTACTGTAGAATCCAGAATCGGGGGAGGGGTCATCGGGAAGGAGGTTTCTTCGGGAAAAGGGGAATTGAGGCGGGAAAGAGGAGGGGATGAAGAGTTGGGGGCTTGGGTGGGGGTGGTAGGACCGTAGAGGGGAACTTGACATTCTCATAGATGGCTCTTTGGGCGGCTTACATGGGGTGAGGACTAACAGTGCAGGATGATCGACTGAGCCGATTCAGAGAGTTCCGACGGAAGCTTGTAATCTCGGATTAAGCAACCGTTATCAGATCGTGCCCCGGGACTATATTGATTAGAATGCCTGCAGGTGACCGATCAAAGATGTAGTATACATGTCCATACTCATCGAGTATGTCCCCAGTGAAGGGCTAGCACAGAATGATCACTACCATCTCATTCCACCCTTCAAGCATACCTCTCCGGCGCAGCAATCCACATATCCCTAGAACCCTGCAAAGCTAGATCCAGCCAGTCCTGGAAATTCTCCCCACCCTCCCCCTTCACCACCTCCTCATCCGCATCCCCTCTACTCGGAGGTGTCGGCGTCTGATGCGAAGCACTCGCCCGTGGAAGGGCTCTGAGCATCGGAACCTCAACAGGCGGTTGGACACCCGTACCGTTAGAGGCATCGTCTTCGGTAGAATGCGAGGGCGAAGGATGGTATCCCTGGAGGATACCTGTGAAAATTGGGATCCTGCATGCTCTCGAGAACTCGGCGAGGAGCTCGGCTGATCGGAGACCTGCTGCGCGCTACGGAAGGATCATCAGACTTGGGACCTGGAGACACATGCCGCACATACCCGCTTCCCCAGTTGGCGAAGTACTTGGATAGCTGCTGGGAGACCTTGCATGCTAAGAGTCAGGACTGGATCGGTGACGCTTGATGTTAGTGAGCGGAGGTGGAGGATGACACCGATGAGGCCTGCGCCTGCCTGAGTGAGCTGTGCGATCTGAACGAGAGATGTGTCAGCTCAACAGAGTTGGGTGGAAAGTAGGTTCAAGCTAGTCACTCACAGCATGAGCACCGAAAAACCCAAGTCGACCCCTCGCATCAATCACACTGTACGTGCCGATGATACCAACCGCCGCTAAGTGAGAAGACATCTATAAGCTAAATCACGCCGCAAACAACAAACAAAGACTCACATTGCGTGATCTGCCTCAGGATAGCCTGCTCATTGCCAGTCTCAATTCCCCATTCCTGACCGTTTCCCCGTGCGACACTCCCCACCAGTTCCGCGAACCTATGCCGACTGACCAAAAGCTTGATAAAGTGCTGCAAAGTGAACACTCTGGTCTTCTGGAAGAACCGCACGCTATCTGGTTCCGAAACTGTACCCGGAGTATAGGTCCAGTCGCCTGGCAGCCCATCAGTAACGCGGGGAAGGAGAGCGAGCTCGTCGGGTGTGAAGAACGCTCGTGGCGATGAGGATGGGATCAACGACCGGAAACTCTCTGGCGAATTTGGACGAGTGGCAACTCGGTTGATTGTGCGGATGCTAGAAAAAGCTCAGTGACGGTCTCAGATGGGAACAGGAAGGATGAGGATACGCGCCATCGTTCCAGGACCATATGGAGTCGGATACCTGCTAGAAATCCTGCAATCACAGACGGTCTATCGGCGGGCTGAGCGCCGATACCATGTTCGGCAGTGATATACGCATCGTCCACAGCTGATGGCTCGTCGAGATCTATTGCTCGTTAGACGAGAAACACCTGTGCTAACGCGCTCAGCGACATACCAATGTCGGCCAAACGTAGCATCGGAGGACGGCCATAGGTACAGCTGGCATTAATGTTTTGACAGTAAAGAGCCCAGAGAGTTCGCTTGCGTACTTCCACATCGACCCTGAAAAGGCTTCAGCTCATTGTCATGGGAGGAACATCGGCACTACTTACGCATTGAACGACGCCCAATCATCAGTGCGTCTATGCAGACCGATATCGATCGCCATTCTGGAGACAGTATCAGAAATGGTGCAATGCTACGAGTGCAGAACTCACGACAGAGCCTGGCTGAGATGCACCCAAAGCAGATTCGGCCGTGCGGTCCCTTCCTGTACCACCGACATATTGAACAAAGCCTGTATAACAAACAGATCCACTCGTTCAGCAGCGTCATGGGCCAAGACGTTTTTGGCTAGGGCAACTAGCTTTTGGGCTATTGTTATCCCTGACTCGTCTGGAGTCGAAATACGGGAATCTTGAGTGTAGCGTGAGGATAGACAACATATCGAGAGGACAAGGGCTACGAAGGATGGGTTCTGTCGGAATGACTGGGTATTGTAAGCTGCCATGAAGCTCGGGACGTGCAGGATTGGCCATACTATTACCAGTGTCAGTGAGGGAAGACGGAAGAACGGTCATGATTCCGTACTCACGAAGATGACTAATTGTGAAATAGGCCCGAACCAAGCTGAGACGGGATGTTAGAGCGGCCGTTCTACAGATGATTGAATGCTTACATGTCGAGAAGATCCTGAGGGCATATATCTAGCACCCTAGCCCACAGCTCCTGCAGCGGCTCGTCGTCAATCTCTGTATCCTCGTTATCTGTCTGGATGGGTTCCGCTGGTTGAGAAGGAGGGTTCTTGACCAATACGTTATCGACCTCAAGGCCAATGGCAACTGAGAGTGATATCCATTCCTCGGCCAAAGACAGACCTGATGTCGCATTCGCTGGTGGGGAGGTCGAATTGCTGGTCTTTAGCATGTCAAGGAGGGGCATCCCACTAAAAGTCGCTTTAGCGATACAGCGGAGATAAACACCCTATTCGCTCACCTCGAAGGTCCAAGCCATTTCGTTTGACCCTCCACATCTTGATACCGCAGATCTGCACTAGCTTGGGAATTGGATGGGAAAGACGGCTGTCGGGGTTTTCGCGACTGCGACCTGGCGGCAGGCTGGACGCTTGGGGGCGACCATGGAAAGGTGCTGGGTCCAGAATCGGAATAAACTTGTGAAATATAATTCTCATAAGTCGGTTGAACGGGGGGGCTAGGGTTGAACTGGATGTCCGATGCGTTTCCAGTAATTTGAGCTCCTTGAAATTCGATATTGGAGTGATGATTGTCGCCCGGGAACCCTGGCGTTCCCCCAAACTCTGGTGGACGATTGTTGGGTAAAGGTGTATTTGGCTGATATAGCCATCCAGGTAGATGGCCCACTCCATCGAAATCTGCTGGAGGACTCGAGTCGGATCCAGGGGTTATGTGGGCAGCTACTCTGATTTGATCAAGCTCTCGAGTCGAGAGACTGGACGAAGCGGATGCTGAGCCACCTGGAATACTCGATATAAGCTGTTCGAGATTCCTCAGACGATTCTCGAGATCTTGAGGACGGGCTCTACAATTTATGTCAGTGAGATTATTTGTATAAGCATGAGATTGACTGACCGGGGACGGGGACCTCGTTTGAGAACAGGAGCAGCATGGGTACACTCGACATTGGCTTCGGTGCAATTTCGACACGGAACAGATTCGTCTTAATCCCCGAGGATATCAGTTTTGCTGGAACATGAGTATGAGAGGACACTCACCACATCGAGCTTTCCGTTTCCTGCCTGTATGCGATGTCAGCCGAGACCTGACAGTCGAAACCACGACCACCACTCACAACGATCGCAAGCACGAGGGACCCAAGTCCTGGATGGCCCGGCTAGAGCCTTCGTACCAGCCGACATGTCTCCCACGACCGGCATTGCTGATGTCGAGTTCGCCTCCATTGTGCTGCCTGTACTGATGAAGGTCGATATGGTTAGAGTAAGGTGGACGGGTAATGTCTCAGATGGGGTAGGGGCAGATTATTATCGTCACGTGACGAGTCTGGACTTGGCCTGTGAGTACTAGTACTTAAGCTTAAGCTTAGATCTCAGAGGAGGCATTGATAGCATTGCATGGACTATACTTTCGGGAAATCGAGGTATTATCGTGTACTATGCTAATCAGGAGGCTCGCACATTGCATAATCTTGAGGTTGGATACTGGACAAAGGACGGCCATCGACATCGCGCGATCACAACTCTCACGTACGGGACATCTGTCCTCTCATCAATGGTTTCGATCACTCAAAAGATGAGCTTGGCCCCACTGCAGCCTGCTTTTGATTGAGTGGATTTGATAGGACGAACGAAAATCGCCTATAGGCAAGTGGCAGGCATAGGATGTGCATAAAACAATGCGATAGGGATGGCTACCTTGTTCGGCACACCACTCGTTATTCCCTGCTACGTCGTCTACGTGCATGCTACCTTTTTACACCACACGTATCCCTTACCGATATAGACCATGTATGTCGGGATCATTACAAACGTCGTGTCCCACTCCCATTTCATATAGACGTACATGCAACATATCCTCGTACACAGAAAGCAGCCAAAACTCGGCCGTCGGACAAATTCGAACGTATTTTGCCGATCTCGAGTCCACTTAAATAACCGGGTCAGTCACTTTGTCACTCACCACCACCACCTTCTCCCCATCTGTCCATCTCCCTACACACCACCACCCAATCCCTCAGGCCCACCATGTCCGCCTCAGCAGCTTCCGTGAAGCTCTCCCCCCTCCTCAAATCTCTCATCTCCGCTCCCCACGCTCTAGGCTCCGCCATCCCCTCCCCCTCGAAACAGGCTACGACAGCTCTATTCGATCGGATCCGGCTGGGCGGAAAGAAGGGTGGAATAGGTGCTGAAACTTGGTTGACGGTCTCGACCGCTGCGCTGGTTACGGTCAACTCCCCTCAGGCGGTTTGTGAGCTGTATGATTATGCTGCGACGGTTGATGGACTTGGAGGAGTTAAGGAGAGGGTAAGGACTGCGGCTGTGAGTTGCTTGTGTTAGCTGGTTTTGAGTGTGGTGGTCGAAGACTTTTGTGCTGAGGAGACTTCTGATAGATCATGAGAGAGACTGGATTAAAATGTATTAGTTTCTCAGGGGTGAGTCTCGCTTCTCTCGATAATAATGCAATACGGCGACTGACTTTGCGATCGTAGATTCCTAGAGTAGGTTGAACTTTGGTCGTCCAGCTTCCTCAGATTAACAATGTATACAGACTATCAACGCTCTCGGTGCGCTTCGCTCTCATCTCCCCGAAGACGTTAAGAGCGGTCTCAGCACGGAAGGAACGAGGTGCGTGGACTTGGAGTGCATGAGTGATAGCGTAAATGGGCTATGCTGATCTCATCTCATTTATCCCGTCTACCTATCACACTCATAATCTGAACAACGTACTTCTAACTCCATCCCTTCTCCCACTGTCTATCCGACTCCCACATGACAGACAACCAACCCCGTCAAATATCGAATCCATTAACGCCCGAGGCCAATCCCTCTGGGACGCAATCTACCAACCGCACCACGTCAAGCTCCTCGAAAAGCTGGGGGCCTCGCATCCAGATCTCCCAATCCACATCCTAACCTCACACTACGGTGCTCTCCTCTCCGATCCCCCCATCCTCTCCACACCAAACCTAGAGGGTCACTTCAAGATCGGCCGAATTCTCACATCAGCAGTGGCTATCGCTTGTCTAAGAGCTCAGAGGGGTGTAGGACCGCAGGTTACCAGTCATGTTTTCGGGCTTAAGAAGGCCTTGTTAGAGGGTGGAGGGGCTGAGGGAGAGGCTGAGTTACAGGGTCAGGAATGGTTGACGGCGGATGAGGGGGTTCAGTGGCTTGTTCAGAGTGTTGATGAGATTTCCGAGGTTGTCGCAAGGGGTCAGACTACTTTTGCTGGGCCTAGTGAACGTGCCAAGCTGTAGTATGGGTTGTAGGGGGTTAGTGTACAGGTTTGGATTGGATCTCAGATAATTGTTACGGAGACGTCAGTGGTTCTCACACGCATATGCATTGCATTTTTTAGTGTCGGGCTTCTTGCATCCTAAGACCTAACTCCTGATGACAATAGGCAAACCGATGCAGAACGAGGATCAAAATCCAATCCGGTCGTAACAGAATGCAATGCATCTTCAACATACCCAAGACTTTAAAAGCAATGCCAAATCGGGACAATGATGCTATCTAATTCAGCTCTACTTCTGACCACACGTTCATGGCTCCTCTCTCTCTCCCATCTCAGTATGATTCTCTATCGCCCAGTCCGGAATATATGCGGTCAATCCGGGAGTCTAAAACCTGCCAATCTTCTCAGCAACCCTAAACTCCGCACCCGTCTTCTTCTTAACCTCCTCCAACTCCACGCCCTCCGCCAATTCCACCAAAGTCATACCCCCCTTCTGTCTGTCTACATCAAATACCGCCAAATCACTGATGATTCTGCTAACGCATCGGACACCTGTCAGAGGCAAGGAACAGGTTTCCACGATTTTCGGTCGACCGTTTTTGTCGACGTGGTCGGTCACTACGATTACCATGGTTTCGTCCGGGTTGGAGACTAGATCCATGGCTCCTCCCATGCCTTTGACGAGTTTCCCGGGGATCATGTAGTTGGCCTACAGCTTTTGTCAGCGGGTGATATAATGACAAAAAGGGAGAGCTAGATGGTATCAAGCCGAATGGTACGACTGGCAGGATCAACATACCAGATCACCGTTGGCGGAAACTTCCATCGCACCCAGGATGGACACATCCACGTGTCCTCCTCGAATCATCCCGAAACTCTCACACGAGTCAAATGTCGCCGCACCAGGAACCAATGTCACCGTCTCTTTACCGGCGTTGATGATGTCCCTAATCACCCCCATTGTCAGTACCATACTTCTTCCTCGCCACAACTGTCACTCACGCGTCAACCTCCTCCTTGGTAGGGTATGGGCCCATACCCAAAATGCCATTCTCAGACTGGATCCAGATGTTCGTACCCTCGGGCAAGTAGTTTGCAGCGAGGACGGGCATTCCGACTCCCAGGTTGCAGTAGTCGCCATCTTTCAGTTCCTTGGCCGCTCGCGATGCAATCTTCTCACGACGTAGACGGGCTGGTGATTTCGTCTCAGACCCGTTGGATGACGAAGACGAGGATGAAGCTGCATCGGAGGGTTCTTCTTCGCGCAGAGTTAGGATCTCGATTTCCTTGTCCACTGTCGCCGGGACGATTCGGTCGATGTAGATTCCTGGAAGATCGATGTCCATCGGCGAGATTTCTCCAATTTCCACAATGTTCTCAGCCTGATGAGGTTCATCAGAACATGCTGAGATGTGACATAGGGCCAGTCCATTGCTATGAGGACTACAAATCAGATGCTCACCTCGACAATGGACAGTTTAGCAGCACGAGCCATCAATCCACCAAACGCCCTGGTGGTGTATCTGCCCCATCGAGTTAGCGTCTGACACGGCTGTTGAGGAATTGACAACTCACCGGAAACAGCAGTTACCAGCTTTGTCGACCTTCCAAGCCCTGAGGATTGCAACATCACCCTTGATGGCTGGCTCGAAGAGGTATGTTTTTCCGTCGAATTCCTGGACAGACTTCTTGACACCGGGTATGAGGACGGTCTGCTCTCCGCCACCCGGAGTCTTCTTCGACAGGAGTTGAGGGATACCACCAGTCTCCACAAATGTACCTACGGAATGGAGGATGATTGTTAGCAACTGGACGGTACATTTTGGCCCCAGGGACAAGTGGGCGTTGTGAATGATATTGATGCTTGGCCTCGCACTCACCTGCACCTGTCCGCGTGAATACACCTGGCATTCCTGCACCCGCAGATCGGACTCTCTCAGCAATCGTTCCCTGGGGACTGAGCTCTAAGGCGACCTCCCCTGACAGGTATGCGTCCTGTAGGTTCTTGTTGGTTCCGACGTATGAGAGGATCATTTTCCTGATCTGCTTGGTCTTGATCAAGGGTGCTACAACGAGGAAACGAAGGACTATTAGCTACGTCTCACGCTGTTTGGATGAATCGCCGGAGCAAGGATTCCCCACTCACCCAGTCCAGCTTCACCGGCGTTACCAGCATTGTTGGAAACGACTGTGAGATCCTGGATATCGGGTCTGTTCTTGATAGCTCTGATAATAGTTTCTGCTGTCCCGCAGACACCGAAGCCTGTGTAAGTAGATGTCAGCGGTGATCGAGTACAGTATGACCTGCTTGTCTGGATTGGCCTAAATACCGAATTCCCACTCACCAGCACTGAGCACAACACTCCCGCTCTTCAAGTCCTTGATAGCCTCATCTGCCGATTCCCAAACTTTCCCCTTCTTAACGTCCACCGCAGGCTGTCCAACGGCCTCAGCTTTACTAGGCACGGAGTCGAGAGAGTGGGGAGGTTGGACGGTCTGGAGATGGCGGATCTGGAGTTTGGAGGAATATCTGACTGCGGATGAGACTGACGAAGGTCGAATGAGGACGGTGGAGAAAGCTCGAGTGGCCGTCCGGGAAGTTTCTCCGGTGGCAGCAACTCGTAGGGAGCGGGTGACCGAGACGGACGATCGATACATGGTACGTGAGAGCATTGTTGGTGTGAATAGTGTTTTTCCTGGCCCAACTGTAGAGGGATAACGATGACGAGAAGAGAAGAAGGTGAAGATGCTCTAGAAGAGAGGGGAAAAGGGAAACAGGGAAATCGGGTGGGGTAGATGGCAGGTGTGGAGGGTATATAAAGCCAGCGGTGGACTGTGGCTAGCCCAGCGTCGTGCAGTGGTGAGTCGGGTGAGATCGGTGGTGACGAGGAGAGAGAGGAGGGGTAAGGGGAATAAGCGATGAAAGACGGTGTTATCGGGGATATATCTCCCACCATTCGCTCGTCGGCCGTTTAGCTGCGCGGACTCGCCGACGCCCCGTCCAGCGCTCTCGGCGACCCAATACCCGTCGTCGCCACGATCACCGCAGGCCGAAGGTCACACCGGCGTTGCGTCAGCATCATCTTTTGCTGTCAACTACCCTCCGCTCACTGCTGGCGATGTTCTGGGTGAATGTCACGACCGGGTTGATCTTCCTCGCGGAACTAAGTTGATAGAATGCCGCTATGAACAACAGCGGTTTTTATTTGCCGTTCAGGCACGTCCCGTTGTCGCGGCCCTTGGGGGATTTCTTGGCTTTGGAGAGAGATGTTTATAAGCTGATGTATGCATAGGGAGACATCTGAATGAGCCACCATGACTATTCTGCAGTCCATACCGTCCATGGAAGGCTCCGATATCTTTCATGAATCAGTAACCCCACATTCCTTACCTCAGTTATCAACGATTTAGAAACGTCGGCCCAATCATTTGTCCGCTCCGAGCACGTGTCTATCTCCCCCTGTATGATGGGATCATACAAGTCAAGTTATCTGGATACCGGCAACAGGTCTCATATGTGTATAGAGGTCTAACGTCTAACCCTCAAACAGACAGCATTCCGATCGCATGCCATACGTTTCATCCCTCAAACACACAGTAGACACGCCCTGTAGCCCTCCAGCCCTCAAACATCAACGTTTGTCCGTCGCATCACTCCTCGCGCAAAGTGCTCAAAGTGATCCCTATTCTACTTGATGCCCGATGCCTTCGGAAGATTGAGCAGAGAAAGCTAACCGGTTGACCCACATTTACTGACTGTCTTCCGAAGGGGAACCACTAGGTCGGCAGGCGGCGCCGAATTGAATCCAAATCAGAGGCGACGCCGGGATGCCCATGGGCACCTCCGTTGGATCCTGACAGGAAGACCCCCACCTCCTTTACCTACGACTCACCTATGTGCACTTTCTAGGCCTCATCACAGGGTGACCTCCTGATACCCTACCCCATAGGAATTAACTGATCAGTCTCGAGCACGCATCAATATCCAAATCCTTCGGTCGTTGTGTCTTTGCGCCAGCCCTCTTAACCTCGTCTCCATGCTACTGACCTTCTGAGAATCTGAGAGAGCGTCATGTCACCTGGGAGAATCTCGCACCCGTTCTCCCAAACTCGGGGTAGGCGGGATAGCGGTATATCTTCCCCGTCTGAGATTTCTGAACCGCCTTTGGGGCCGATGATTTCGAGTGACGATGCGGTTCTATCGGATGAATTGGTCGGGCTTGATATCTCCACGCTGGAAACGGAAACGGGTAGCGAAAGAGCCGTTGAGGCTGAGGACCGAGATGAAAAAGGTGAATCTAAGCAGGTTGAAGACCCTATCACTAGGTATGTTCATCTACTTTCCATACCGTTAAGCACACCGCTCACCCGTGAGTTTCTTACCCTTGGTGGAACAGGAGCTTCTGGACTCCAAATTACTCGGGGGGGGAGCACCACCCCCTCCCAATCCCCATGTCATCCCTCGAGATGTCCAGCGACTCCATTGAGAATATCGCATCGCTCCCAACAAATCCAGACAAGCACCCGGACAGTGGCTCAACATCTTCCGCCCACATTCAGACCCACTTCCAAACTAGCACAGTCAACTCTGCTGAAATCTCCTTCGATGACTCCCCATTCCCCGAAGTCCAGGCGGCCGTACATCCAACAGATGAACCCACGCTCCCCGTCTCAACAGTAAGAGCATGGCTTCTGGGGATGCTCATTACCATCGTCATCTCCGGAATCAACCAGTTCTTCTTTTTTAGATATCCGGGAATAATCGTTAGCGGCATCGTAGCTCAGCTCCTCGTCCATCCCCTCGGACTTGGTCTGGCTCGGTTACCCCGAGGTATGGATGGAAGTCTGTGGCGATGGATCAACCCCGGTCCGTGGAATGTCAAGGAACATACTTTGGTGAGCCACTGAAGCCCGTCCCCAGAGATATCAACGCCAAGAGTGTACTTGACAATATCCGTTTAGGTGTATATCATGGCAAGTGTGACCTCAGGTTCAGCCTACGCAACCGACGTGATCGCCGTTCAAAGGTTCTTCTATAACCAGAGATGGGATTGGGGTTATCAACTGCTTCTGTCAGTTCAATTCATGTTCTAGACATGCTGTCCGTTACTCGAAAGAATCTAGCTGACGGTAACTGCAGCGTTCTCGGAACTCAGATGCTGGGTTTCTCTTTCTGCGGGTACCTACAACGGTTTTTAGTCAAGCCTGCCGGTATGATCTGGCCGTCGACGTTAGTTCACACTGCCCGTGAGTAGGGGATGTAGCACCGTTACCGTGAGACTGACAAGGAGCATGTGATTCGATGACTAGTCTTCAACGCTCTCCATGTCAACCGGCGCTCGGAGGCCACGTCAGATCGAAGCGGAGGTGGACGTAGTCGACTAATATTCTTCTACCTCAACGCCGGAGCTATGTTCGTGTGGTCGTTCCTCCCGAACTACTTCTTCACTGCTCTCAGCGTGGTAGGTCTTGCGGGCAGATTTCCCTCTGCCATAATGACCCACGGAGAGGAGCTAACGTCCAGCAGTTTGACTGGGTAACATGGATCAGACCCAATAATCAAGTCGTATGCTCATCTCCTACCGTCTCCTTCGGTATGGTGCTAACGAGTGAGCAGGTCAACCTCCTCTTTGGTTATCAATCGGGGGCCGGTCTCTCTGTCCTGACCTTGGACTGGGGAATGGCTTCAGCTATCAACAATCCCATGGCGACACCGTGGTGGACGACGGGGAACATCCTCGTCGGTTTCATTTTCGTATGTCGCCGACTTTCCCCTACTGTGGGGCAAATCACTTGCTGACAAGTGCTGAACAGTTTATATGGGTCCTCTCTCCGGCAATGTACTACACCAATACCTTCTATACCAAGTACCTGCCTTTCTCTTCCTCTGAAATATTCGATAATCAGTAAGTCGAAGCTGCCTCGTTTTGTATATCGTGCGATCCTCTTGGCTGAGACATTAGTCTCGAATCAGAGCCAAGAAGTATAATGTCTCGCAAGTTATGACCAAAAATATGATGTTCGACGCAGCTGGTTACCAAGCTTACTCGCCCATCTACCTTTCTATTGTCAGTAATTCGCTTGGGATGAGAAATACATCGCTAATCCGCTGGTAGACCTTTGCTCTCGGCTACGGACTCAGCTTTGCTGCGTGAGCTAGTCCTCAAGTAGACTGTCCAACGCTGATGATGTTGAAGGATTACCGCCACGATCGTCCATTGCATCCTCTTCTACAGGCGACAAGGCACGTTTGTTACTACTCCCCTGTTCCTGCTGTTCTTCCCTCATGCACAGAACAAAACATAACCTGACCTCACCGACAGTGTGGCACCAAGCCCGTACCTCCCAACCACCGCCCACCGATATACACGCGACGCTCATGCTCGCCTACCCACAAGTGCCCGCGTACTGGTATTTAGCATTATTCGTAATTACGCTCTCACTCTCGATAGCAGTTGTTCGAGCGTGGCCGACGGAGTTGCCGGTCTGGGCACTTTTACTAGCCATAGTAGGGAGCGGAGTGATGGTCTTGCCCTTGGGGATCATTCAGGCCGTGACGAACTTTCAAATCCCGCTCAACTTCGTTGTAGGTTTCCTCTTTCCAATCTCTCTGCAATTGAACCCCTTTCCTTCCTAGAGGTGAAAGATTCACCAAACAAATAGACGTAAGATTGCTGACCTTGTCTAGATGGAGATGTTGATCGGCGCTGCTGTTCCTGGAAAGCCTGTGGCTAATATGATATTCAAGGTAGGTGAAGCCGTCTTCCAAATGACAAAGCTGAGCCTTACTACAGACCTATGGTGAGCCTTCGTGAACCTCTCGTCCGGCTAAATCGCCGACCTCGATATCGACTTAAGGCTGGGCTGCTGCCTCAATACTGATCCCCGTATCTCCCCTCTTCAGGCTACATCTCCACAACTCAAGCCCTCGGATTCATGCATGAACAGAAAGTGGCGCACTACATGAAACTCCCACCGCGTACTGTCTTCCTCGCACAGATCCTGGCGACGACGGTAGCCTCTATTGTGCAACTAGGAGTCCAAGAGTGGCTGTTTACAAATATCCAAGGAATTTGTCAGCCATCAGCAAAGGCATGGTATGTCCACTTCTTCCCACCACTTTTGATTGTCATATAACGGCTCCTATGGCACACACTCCGAAGACGTTCTATTCCCACGCTGACGAGCATGATAACGCTCACCCTATACTAGGCATTGTCCCTCCACCCAGACGTTTTTCTCCTCGTCAGTCCTCTACGGTCTGATCTCCCCTCAACGTCTCTTCGGTCCTTCATCGCTGTACTTCCCTCTCCTCCTATTCTTCCCAATAGGCGCAGTCCTCCCGATAACTACCTACTTCCTAGCGAGGCGTTATCCAACGGGATTCTGGAAATATATCAATTGGCCGGTAATCTTTGGAGGGATTGGGTTGATCCCGCCCTACTTGCCTATCAACTTTGTTGCGTGAGTGTAACCATCTCCCTTCCGTTGATACTTTCTCCCACGAGCGCTTAGAAGTGGATTGAGACTGATGATTGAGATATAGGTTTTGCGCTATGGGATTCATCTTTCAGTTCTGGATAAGGAGGAAACATTCTGTCTGGTGGTCGCGGTAGTGCGTTTACCTTACTCGTTCAATTTCAGCTAAATATATCTCTGATCAATCCCTCGCATCAATAGCAACTATATCCTTTCAGCAGCCTGGACAAGTGGTTACGCCCTCTGTGTGATAGTTATATTCTTCTGTAAGCCCGCTCTTCACCCACCGCTATCTCACGCCCTCTCGATTGTCGAGTGAAACCATGTTGATCGTCAGAACAGGTCTCCAGCTCCCGGAGCATGGTACGAGTAAGTGTCCCCCGTGTCTTTCTCTGTTCCAATGAATTTGTAATCACATCCATGAACTGGTAATTACAAGCAGGCTCGCTTATAATTATGACTGACATAACAATATTTCGCAGTAGCAGAGAAGATCCAGAATTGGTGGGGCAACATCGTATACACCGAGACGTTGGATGGGACAGGGGGCTCCCAAGCTGCCGCACTGCATTTGACGCCTGGTGAGACGTTTGGACTGGCCCCGGGAAAGTGGTAGTTTTCGGTGAGATAGGTGGGAAAATGCGGTTGGTGGAGAGGTGTGGGGTCTGGTGGGAGAAGCAAACTGGGTTTCCTGCTAGTTATGATGTCGTGGTTATGGTTTGGTCTATTCCCCTTCCTCCTTGTGCTCGGCTGGTACGATAATGCATGCGGTGGCTGTGCCCATTTGATCCGATTTGTCCTCTCCATACGTCATATCCCACGACTCTCGAGCAAAGTGCTCTCAACCGATCCTACTCGGCATACTATCCCAATCACCAATGTCTCTACTTCCAATCCCACCACTTCCCAACCCAGAAACCCTACTTCCCAGGATACTCATAAAATCCTTTACCAACCTTCCGCCCAACCCAACCAGCATCTACCATCCGTCCCAAAAGCCCCGCTGGCCTATACTTGCCATCCCCACTTTGTTCGTACAGCACCTTCTGGATGGAGAGACATGTGTCCAGTCCTATCAGGTCGGCTAGGGCTAGTGGACCGAGGGGATGAGCCATGCCTAGACGGAAGGTCTTGTCGATATCTTCCGCTGTTGCTGTTCCCTTTGTAACCGTCAGCTCATCATGCCACTGCCACCAAAAAGAGGAATATAGTGGTCGATATGGAAGGACATACTTTTTCAAATACCATTATCGCTTCGTTTATCATTGGCATAAGGATTGCGTTGGCGATGAATCCCGGTGAATCTTTTGAAAGGGTTACCTCTACCATGTGAAATGTCAACGTCAGCGACGTGGATATTTTGTGTTCTGCCGTGTCGGAGGAAGGGAATGTATACCGATTGCCAGTTTACTTACCCTTCTTGCATGCCTCACCAAACGCACGAGCCCTTGCTATCGTCTCCTCTGAAGTCTGTAATCCTGGGATCACTTCTACGAGCTGCCTGTGGGAGGGGATTAGTTGGATCATGTGATTAGAGTTCAACGGGGTACCTACATTTGAGGGACTGGGTTGAAGAAGTGGATCCTGGAAGTGGGGTGACATGTCAATCTCAGGTGATATTATAAGAAGCTGGAAGTAGGGGATAGTTTCCTCCAGAACACTCAGGAGACGAAGTACCCTAACCCAACATCATCATGTAGAAGGGAACAATTGACTCACCCCACCACTCGACTGGAGGCCAAGCTGCCACTGATACTGCCACTCCCATCCTCGTCCTCCCCACCTCTAGCCCTCCATCCCTTCTCAGCCGCACCCGCAAGCTTCGTAATACTGATCGAGCTAGTATTACTGCCCAGTACGACCCCCTCTCCAGCAATCTTTGCAAGCCTTTCAAACAACCCCATCTTGAGCTCGGGAATCTCTGGAATCGCCTCAATCACCAAATCCGTATCCTCGCTGATAGGATCGCCGCTAGCGCTACTGGCAGATATGGTTCCATCACCATGATGCGTGTGTATAAGGGAGAGGGTTTTCTCAAACTCTTCATTTGTTATTATCCCCTTTGCGAGAGGTCTTTGGAGAGTTGCGCGGATGTGGGGGATTGCGTTGCGGAGGACAGAGGGAGAGGGATCATGGATCGTCACTGGGATTCGGGCGTGGAGGGCAGTCACGTAGCTGTGATTTGGTCAGCGTCAATCCAGCTTGCAGTTTGACCTTCTCTAAAACGAAGTAGTCGACTTTCTCTAGCTGGGTACGACGAAGACCACTCACGCAATTCCCAAGCCCATTTGACCTGCTCCTATGACCGCGACTCGTCGAATGGGAGCAAGTGCTGCCATCTTGTGTAGCGTCTTTGTCTGACCTGTTGATTTTAAGACGACGGTCGTTGTGGACAAAGAAGTCGGGGAAGGTGGACAAACCCGGTTACAATGTCCGAGATCAACCGGTGAATGTAGGCCTGCCGAATCTTCAGCAAGCCTATTAAATACCTTCTAGATATATGTCACGGTTCCGCGTGTTGTGCCCCTGAAACGCTGATCATCGCGCGACAACAGACAGCAAGCAACACAGCATCCCCCCCCTCCCAAATCTACACCGCAGCACACTCGGGGTCGGTCTCTCGGCCTTTGACATCTCTCTCTCTCTCTTAGAACATCCTTCCCCTCCCCGATACACTCATTGCCTTATCCTACAAGACCCCTCGCTTCTAGTCACTCATCCCCTTCCTCGCCAAAACGAGGGACGCAACTCGCTTCAAGCTCAACCCCCAGTTCATGCCGCCGTCAACCGGGTAGTCTGGGTATCTGGGAGATCGTTCCGACAGCACCACGGTTGCTCGCACTGCGAGTCTATGCTCCTGACCGAGCACAGCATCGCAAGGCAGCTCGTGAGAGTTCCAGAAGGAAGTTTCTTGGTTTATACACCAAGGCTACAGCACATTGAGCACGGGGAGAAGCAATAATCCTTGATCATCCCGTTGTTCTCTTTGGTCCTTCAACCCGTTCCCATCTACATATATATTTGGGTAACGTAGCAAAGACTCTGCAAAGGACACTCCTCACTACCTTCCCACCATGTCCTCCACAGCCTCAGCAACGTCCTCGGCCACCTCGTCTTCCTCGTTGGTAAATACGTCTTCAAATTCGGCGTTCAAGATTGTTGGGATATGTCTAGCTGTCGGCAGTGGACTGTTTATTGGGACGAGCTTTGTGATCAAGAAGAAGGGTTTGCTGCTGTCTACAGCTAAAGGTGGAAATCAGGCAGGGGAGGGTCATGCGTATCTGAAGAGCTGGGTCTGGTGGACGGGGATGAGCATGATGATCATTGGCGAGATACTGAATTTCGTCGCTTAGTGAGTGGATGTAGATTCAGGGCGGGCATAGGTCCCCTTCAAGCTTTGAGAAGGGACAATGTCTTCCAAGACCTTATGCTGATCGTAATCAGCGCGTTCACCGAGGCCATCCTCGTCACTCCAATGGGAGCGCTCTCCGTGGTCATCTGCGCCATCCTCTCGCATTTCTTCTTGAAAGAGTCTCTATCATTCTTTGTACGTCTCTTGGAGAGGAAGCTTAAGGCTCATAGGCTAATATACACAACAGGGCTGGATTGGCTGTACTCTGTGCATAATAGGCGCGACGATCCTGGCCCTCAATGCACCAGAAGAACAATCAGTAACGACCATCGATGGATTCAAGAAACTCTTTCTCTCCCCGGGATTCCTGGTTTGGGCTAGTCTCTGTGTCGCCTTTGCCCTCGTTGTGGTGTTCTATGTTGCGCCTAGGTGGGGCAAGAAGAATATGATGCCGTACATCAGCATCTGCAGCTTGATTGGGGGAATCAGTGTTAGCTGTACCCAGGGATTGGGAGCTAGTATCGTCACTAGTATCCAGGGGTTAGTGGTCTTTCCGCTTAGTGACGACAACTCACGCATAGGTCAGAACTAACCATGAAGTAGTAATAATCAGGTCACCAACTGGTTTTTCTGGTTCCTGTTTGTCTTTGTCGTCATCACTTTGCTCACCGAGTGAGTAATCGTTAGACCTGTATCAACAACTCACCTCGCAACGCTGGAACGAAGCTGACTGGCTGTGACAGAATCAACTACCTAAACAAAGCATTGGAGCTCTTCAATGTCAGTCTCCCCTGTTCCCCGTCTCACTGCGCTTAAGCTGACCCTCAGACAGACCTCAATGGTGGTCCCCGTCTACTTCTGTTTCTTCTCCTCGGCAACACTCATCACCTCCTTCATCCTCTACCAGGGGCTGAAAGCCTCAGCTATAACGCTCATAACCATGGTGCTTGGCTTCCTTACCACATGTCTTGGAATAACCTTGCTCCAGATGTCCAAAGTCGATCCCAAGACCCTCACTGGATTGGACAGACGATCTACTATCCTTCTACAAGCTGCCAAACATCAGACGGAGGAGGCAGAGAAGGGAGAGGTCAGCGCGCTAGAGGATCCTGGTATGGACGCTCTCAGAGGTGGATTTGGGGCTGTTGGGAGTATTATTCGTGCGAGGACCGTGTCTCGAAGGTTGTCCAACGCCAGCTCGTTGGGCGCACCTCATCGACCGAGTTACCCTTTCCATCCGAACTTCAATATGACAACTCACGGAATCAGCGATATGCCGAGGTTCCAATGTGAGTGCAAATAATCTCTTTGGTATATTGTGTGGGGTTAAATTCTAACTCGGATGACAGTGTCAGACAATCCAATGCCAATGGACGCTATGGACCAAATCTCCCTACATTCAGCGAAAAGCCCTACTGGGGTCCGGGACGGCCAAAACTCCTTCGGTGCTCCCTACCCCTCACCACGTGGATCCGAGAACCGAGGTGTCTCCCCGGGGGTGTCTCGCGCAAAATCGCATCTGAAGTTCGAGGAAGCCGACGTTGTGCACCAATACGGCTATACATCTCAGGATGGCCATACAAATGCCACCCATTTCTCCCGACCTCATCACACGAACTCGCTTCCGCCAGGTGTCAGCGGAGCGGTTCCGTACTCGCCGACGAGAGGCGGATCTTTCCCGCCACCAACTATGAGGCAGGCGTCAGGTGACGGGCATCCAGTTTATCCCTTAGAGGAAGAAGATGAGTCCACCGGCGACGATGATGGGAGTGACAGACGGTACCCAACCTACTCCGAGAAGACATTAAGGGATTACCCACCCAACGAAGTCTCCTCCGCGCCCCTGGAGAAAACAATGGCACACCCCTACCCCTCGACCCCTTATTTTGATCCCTACGCGCGCAGCGGACGACCTCCACAGCTAGCGAAGGAGCCCTCCAAGTCAGCCCTCTCCTCAATCTTCCATTTCGCCTCCGGTCCAGATCTCTCCCTCAGATCGAGGGATCACTCAAAAGAACGGGACGCATCCGGAAAGGGACGAGATGAGGCGTCACAGACTCGTGGAGGCCCTCATAGGGGGACCAGGGATTACCCGCATCTGCCGAAGAAGGACGCTGATGTGGAGTTTGAGGAGAGGACGGCATTGGTTAGTCCAAGTGTTGAGGATGACGGGCAAGAAGAGTTCGAAGTGCGCACTGCGGTCAGACGACCTGGTGGACTCGGCGGGGACGGGGGGAGCGGGGATATAGGAGGAGGAACGGATGGTCCGAGGAAACTACCGGATCTGCCGCATTATCGGTAGCTCCGGTGGTGTTTATATCAGACTCGGATAGGGTTGGTCGATCTTTAAGTTATGTTGTGAAGAATGCAAGTCAGGGGACGCTGGGAGACAACTAGAAAAGTGGCTGGGTGCAGATGTGGAGGGATACGATACAACGTGAGGGACATCTTGTGATATTCTACAGAAGTGGACGTAAATGTTGTATGCAGACTATCCGAGTCTCCATAGTTTGTGCATACAATCTGCGAATGTAGTCGTACAAGGAATGGTACACGTTCTGTCACAATCCAACCTCATAGGACATGACCAGTCCTTCAAACCCCCTTGGTCAACCGCTCAACAACCCCCAAGACAGACCTTACACCTTCCAGATGAATCGGCAACCCCGTCGCCTCATATCCATACCTCCTTCGAGCCAGACAACAGAGTCTATAAAATTCCCGAGTAATCAACCCATCCACATCCTCTTCATCGTCTTTCGACGCCCCAGCTGAAGCAGACATGGACAGGTGGGGAACAGGACGATGTGAGATGGTATGATAAATGGTGGAGATGTTTGTGAGTGGGGAGATATGAGAGGCGATGGTGTGGATGAATGTAGATCTTGGGTAGATTGTATGGTCAGAAGACGTGGACGTGGTGCCAATAGAAGAGGACGGGAGGGAGATGGGTAGTCGTTGAGTGAAGATCACTGATGATGAGAGGATGGTTTCGTCGATTATCGTTGTGGATGGATCGGTTAAGAGGGCTGGGTTGATATTTGAGATGGATTGTCTTGGGATCTTGGGAGTCCCGTTATCGTCTCCTGTCGGCGTGGATGATTCTACCATAAGGACGGAGATTGGTTCAGGTCTGGAGTCAACCAGGCTTCTCCAAGCTAGATATCGATCATCAGTTCGCTAACCGGATACCGAAGCAAACACGATTTGTTTTTACGTTGTCACTCACCCTCAACTTCGTCGCTACCCATCAAGCCCAGACTACACACCGTCAATCGCCAATCGATCGCTCCCTTCTGTGCCGACTCGACGAAGAATCTCCAAACCATTCCTATACGCTGTCTCACATCCTCTCGACCACTCCTCTCAACCACCCATGTCCTCACCGCATAACCCTCTCCCTGCGAGTCCACCGTACACGCTACCATAAATCCCATCGTTTGGGAATAGGCGTAAGCGCCATGGGTGATTCGCCATTTGTTCAAGACATCGTAAGACCGTAACGGCCATTGCAGAGTCAGTGAAGGTTTTGGAGGAGCGTCAGGAGCTAGCGTAAAAATCGATGGGAAGGTGTAGATTGGTTTGGCGAGTCTTGCACCCCTCACTAGGACGGGTTGGATGGGAATTGAGAGCCGAGAATACACTTCTGTGACAAGTTGGTGGTACTGTTTTTGCTGCAATACGGCAGAAGGTAGGATGTGTGTTATACATCGTCGATGCGGTTTGGATGTGAAGAGAAGACGAGCAGTGGCCAATGAAAATCCAGTAATAGAAGTCGGGAGGAGAAGGTAAATGACCACTCGTTCTTCCCGGTGTTGCTGGATTGTCTCTAAAGAAACATACGTCAGCCAGGAAATAGAGAGAAAAATAGCAGTAGGACACACCGATTTGCTTGGCCCAATCTGCTAACGAACACGCAATCACACCCTTCTTTGCTCCAGAAACCGATCCCAATCCATGCAATCCCAATCCAGCAGCTTCATACGCCGCGCCAAGTCGCTGTAGCATCGTCCCCGAGACACCAAGAGCCTCCTGCTCACACAGCAAATAGGCAGTCACGTTCTTCTTCCCGCCAACAGGCTGAAGTCCGAGCTCACGCCAGTACCGTAGCGCTGCTATGGATACTTGCAGGACCTTACCAGCGTAGCCGGTATGAATGGATGGCGGGTTCAGAGGGGCTGCATCTGCCAGCTCCGAGAGTACAGTACCGCTCCGAAGGATCGTTGACGAGCTTGACTTGGGCAAGTCAGATGGATAAAGCGGGCTTGCTAATCGCCGGAACTGGGGATTACTGATGACCTCCACGGAAAGCCGATCCCAGTTCACATTTCTCCACGTCCCCTCCTGATCCTCACGCAACGATTGGACGGGAGATGACAAAATGTCATCGCCATGGATTGTGTGGGGGGACCACGAAGAGTTCCAAACCTTGGCGAGAATCTTCGCAGAGTCAACATCATCCTTCAAACCCTCCCACTCAGCTCCCACAGCTGTAACTCCAGTATACCGGATCTCAGTATCAACCCTCGTCACAGACTGCTGAGCAGGGGTCGTTGCTCGTGATGGGGAGACTGATGTATCCATCTCCGATTCGGGAGTCGGCGGAGCACCGGTATAGTCCTCCATATCATCCGAGTCCGACGCTTCGCTTTCGTCCTCCCAGGTGGCAGCGTAATTGTAAGTTGAGGATTTGGGCTTGAGTCGGTCATATAGTTCTGGGCGGAGGGCTTCGGGCGTGGGAGCGGGAGACGGGAAGCTGTATGCAAAGCTAGCGAGGGTAGTATTGGTGTTAAGGAGGGATAGGGGCTCGAAAGGGGAGGGTATGATCTCGGCAGCATCAGGAAGTACCCGCGGAACGTCGATTGGCGTTGTAAGTGGACTGGGTACCGCCGCATTTTCGATTTCGACGGCCTTTTGCTGAATGGTCTCGACTGTCTCGACAGTCTCTACGACCTCGACTTCGGGCAGCTCATTGATGCTCCTGTCGACTTCGGGGATTGTCTGAAGCATTTCATGGCGACCCTCGGCGATGACCTCTCCTTCGTCATCCTTCGCGCCGACAGCCATCACCTCAGGCTCTTCCACCGTCTCTACCGGCTCCGCCTCATCTTTAATCTCCTCCATAGGACCATCTGGGTGATCCGCCTCGCCCAGCTGATCTTGAGGGGAATCAAAGAAGTTGAAATCATCCTCCGTCACGCCGAGAGCAATATCATCCATCTCATCATCATTTCCTGACAGCCTATCGACCTCTGATCGGATGTACGACGCATCTAGTTGTTTTTGCTGCGGGTCGACCATCGCATCATCATCTGAGTCTTGATCCCCAAATATCGAGTCTGCCTTTGCTGGGAGCTCCACCATATCGAATAGAGGATCCACATCCTCCTGCGGTGGATCAGGTTCAGGGGCAGGAGATTCCGATTGCGAGGAGAAGAGATCATCGATATCTGATCCGGCTTGATCGACTGCTGGATCGAGTTCCATATCGTCATTGTCGTCGAGAGACCTAGCATCTGCCCGGTCACCATTGATACCTGGCTCCTCGATCACTATGGGTTCCTGATAGTTGGACATGAAGTCAAACAAGCTTGCTGCACTAGCCAGAAGATCAGAACTAGAAGGTTGATCAAGGATGGCAGGTGTTTCTCGCCAATTGCTTCTAGAGCTCGTCGTGTCCGAGAGTTGGCGAACAAGATGAGTGGGCCAGATCGTGATAACACCATGAGACTGCTGCCACAGCTGTACCACCTGCCTTGCTGTCATCTTGGACAGCGCAAGGAATGATGGTCGATCAGACGGTAATACAGGAACCCAATAAGCTGTCCAATCCGAGAATGAATCTCCAGCCAGCCGGGCAGCGAGTCGACACTCCGCTCTTCCAGTCTTCCAAGAATGTCCGAGGACAGTTTCGAATGTGGTTGAAGCCTGTGATCCCTGGGATGACGTGAGGGACAGTGGTCCCAGGGGAAGTGCTGGGAGATGCAAAGGATCCAAGACAAGAGGTCGAAGTAGATTAGGAGATCGCGGTGAAGGTAGACATCTCGGTGAAGGCGCGAATTCGACAGTAAGGATAAGGCCTGTGGGGAGAAAAGGGGAGATCCGGGAGACGATAGGCGGTTCATTGCTAGGTTGAAAGGATTAAAGTCAATATTCCAAATCGCCAGGGACGAGGAATGGTCAGGCTTAGATAGACGACATACCAAACCGACAACGGACCCGGCCGGCTAAAAATTCTACTTCCCACCTTCCAAGCAAGCTTCTCGACGACAGCCGACTCAAACATCTCCCAAGCCCGCCGAGCACTCTCGGGGGGATCGAACGTCAGTCTGCAGTCTCCTTTGCCAGCTGATGTGGATCCAAGGCTGGGACTTGTCGCGTGGGACCTAGACAGGCAAGCGAGTCCTCGACCGTGTTTGCTGCAATTTACGAGCTGGGAGATGTCGATATGTTCTTGGACTGGAGTGATTTCTGTTGGTTGGACATGTCAGTATAGAGTCATGGAACGGGATATCAGACCAGCGTCACAATGAGGAGTCATGCACATCAAGGGCCAAGTAGTCGGACGACAGATGGATGAGGGAACATACCTTGAAGTCCCGCAAATATCGACGGATCAAGCCCATCCGCCCCAGCAACTTCGTAACACCATATTTCCCTCTGATCAACACCCTTTCCCTTATCCTGTTTCTCATCGCCACCCTTCCCTCCATCGATGCCATCACCATGCCCAGGAGAAACGACAACACAACAAGGGGACTTTAACAGTTCCCTACCTCCCTCCCCAAGGCCGTTGATCCCTCGCCAAACCGCCTCTATGGGATCATCTCGAAGTCTCGCTAGTACCGCGTCGGAATTCGACGGTAGAGGACTGGGGGTGGGTGATCTGAACCGTCGGAGAGATATTTGGGCGGCGGGCGGGAGGTCGAGGAGCCAGTATCCTGGTAGAGGGGTTGAGGGGCGGGCTGAAGCTCCTTGCAGGATGTTTCGGAATGGGAGTGAGGGGGGAGAGGAGGATGGTGAGAATGAGGACATGGCTGGGTACTTGACTGGAGTCGTCACCGTTGCTGCATGGTGAGATGGCCAGAACAAGGACAGAGCGATAGAGGAAGGTTGTACGGTTCTACAGGAGCAATAAATGGTCCTAACAGGATTGGACGGGGGAGATGCGGAGTCCCCGCTTTCCCCTTGATTTGCTGCATTTGGACTTTCTTTGGGTGCTATTTATTGATTCAATCCATTCTAGACGCAACCCAAGCAGAACACATGCATAAGTCTGGTATCTAGGTGTCGATGCGTCAATTGTCCGTATAGAGTCGTGATCCTCCACCTTTCCTTCGTCGTACAATCCACCACAGCCTCTGCCCCAGCCTCCGCCCCGCCCTTCAACGCTCACTTCCCGTCTAAGGCTTGCTCTGCAGAAATTAATTTGGGTTAGCTACGTCCTCGTTCTTATTTTAGACAAGACTCACCAGTTGTTCCTTTCTATAGAAGTAGAAGTAGCCAACACAGATGACGAGCTATGATGACCTCGTTAGCCTCAAGCCGTACGTAATGAGCGGGACAGCCTCACCTGACAAACGAGACAAAGCCAGAACTCCCAGTGCTTCAGTGTGTTGTTTGCGCCAGTCGCAAAATCCCAGAACGCAGGGTTGGGGAAGACGTTGCCAGGTCCAACCTTATCAGGGGCAGTTGCACTGCGAACAAGTGGATATTAGTAATCAAGAGTCTAAAGCGATGAAATGGGAAATCAGCAACTAACCGAGCAATCATCACAACGATCGAACCCAGGAGCTGAGCGCCAGCTAACGTCGCGCAAACATGGAGACGGGAGAGGGTCTGAAGCAGTATCATACCCAAACCAACACCCTGGATGGCGTCGAGGACACCAAGCCAGAGCCAGAGACATGTTCCGCTATTTCAAGTAGAGCATCAGCGGCTGACGCATCTCCGCTCATCGTCGAACACTCGACTCACATGTAAGGCCCAGCCACTCCACCCCATGGGACGTAAAGTCCCAAACCGGAGACACCCCAGTACATTTGACACCATCTTGGGCAACCCAGACCAACCGCGAAGACGGGGAGGAGCCATGAGTGAACCTTGGAATAACCTGCCGATGGACTGTTGTTAGCAAATTATCGCACTACGGTCGGAATGGATATATGAAAGTCAACTCACGGATCAGGATACCCAGTACCAAACCCCAAACACCAATGAAGAAAATGGCAATCATAACCACAATAGACCAAGTCGGTACCCCAGCAGCCGCCCACAGGAACTGCCAATTTCGTCCACTAAAAACACGTACCAAAATGTCAGTAACCTGCTCTCCCTCTAGACGGAATTATGGCTGGAAAATGAATATGAGGAATAACAATCTAACGTACTATGGTCCAGAGAGCCAGTAATCTCTCAAAATCTCCGAGATGAGGAACCAAATGACCAATTTCCTCCTGAACAGCGTCCTGAAGAAGTTTGGAACGTATGGCGGGATCTGGCGGTAGTAGTCCGGTACACCCCAGAACATGAGGTACGCGAACAGCAGGGAGATGGCAGCAAGCGGCCAGACGACGTACATAATCGCCGTTGGCGTTACGTATGTCAGAGGGTTGGTCCCGTTAAGCGTGTAACCCCAGTACCAAAGTGCGGAAACTAAGGGGTAGAATGGTTTAGTATAATAATTAAATATGCTGGAATACGTAATGACCAAGACTCACCCCAAATCTGCTGAAGACCTTGGACGATGCAGGCTCGGAGAATCCAGACTTCGGTAGCGGCACCAGCCTCTTCACCAAAGTTCAGACCAAAGAACAAGAATCCCGCAGCGGATGCCACAGCGTATACTGTACGACTATCAGCGTGATTCCGCAAGTAAGATCGGAGCACCTACCCCATGTAGCAACCTTGGTGATGATGGTCTTGTGAGGGGAGAAGATACCGTGCAACGACGGGAAACCGATGAGACAGAATGCAATAGCGAATCTGCGTTGGGTTGGGTTCATGTCAGTGCCACTCAGCTATGAGAGATGGACAACTCACGCTACCCATGGTGCGGAAAGACACCAGACAGAGGGACGCATCCTGAAAAGAGTGTACCAAGCCGCAGAAGCCACTACGAAGATCGCACAAATGATGTACAAGTCGGCCGCCGTCTGAGTATTCGATCCAGTGAGCAATGTCAATTGGAACGACGTCTGTATAAGACCCATCAGCATCTGCCCATATCTCCGACGAATAGGGGGCAACATACAGCACTGAGCAGTTGACCAAGCGAGATAATGATCGTGTAAAGAGGCCATCCAGCAAGCGACCTTTGCAGGAAGATCTGTAACCTCGTCATCCGCTTCTCCGGATCCCCTCCACCATCCTCATAGGAATGGTCACCGTAGTGATCCATCCCTTCATCATGCCCATGACCCGACATAGACCCGTAAGGAGCTATCATTGACGATTCGCGAGAGTCTGGTGGTTAGAACGTCAACAGTCTCTCACACACGGTAAACTCACATTCAGGTCTAAAGCCATCAATCATCGAAGGAGCCCTCGACTGGATGAACGAATCTCGCGAAGACCGAAGTGACATGGCAGACATCTTCTCCTTCTTCACCTCAGTAAAGAATGCCTTCTCCGATTTCATCAAGAACTTCTCGATACAGAGATCGCCCTTTGAATTGTCTGCGGAGAGGTTCTGGAGCTTTTGTACGAAAGATTGAGCAACTTCACCATCAGAATCGGTGAACTGTAAAACAATGTCAGTCTGATCCAGTCTACTCATCTAGTCAGTTACTCACAGTCTCCATTGCTTTGTTCAGTGGTGAAGATCCCTTCTCATCCATGATGGACGAAATCGAGTCGAAAGACGTCACACGAGAATGTGTACTGAATGGTCGACTGGGTGCGAAATTGCTATCTAGCGAATTCCTGTTCCCAGCCTCAAACAGAGGATCTGGAACACCTTTCGACTGCTTGGCAATCTGTCGATTAGCAGCTGCCAAGAAGTTGTCGTAAGAATGCGGCGCTTGTGGATCTCGTCCACCAGAATGAGCAGAGCCCACAACAGTGGTATCCCCAACATCCGAGCTGGCTTGCGAAGCGTACCGATCAGAAGAATCGTCGTCATCGTACCCGAAGCGAGGTTTGCCACGGGGTTGCTGAATCTGTCTACCTTCGTTGTCGTAGTATAGTGGAGAAGTATTTGGATCTTCGTCATAGAACGACTCGGCAGAAGTTCGGTTAGAAGCGCGCTTGTCAGCAGCGGTCTTCCCACCATCGAAGCGACGATGATAAGCACCACCAGCAGAGAGGTTGTTGTTGGCGGCGACCAACGAGTTGGGATCGTATCCCTGATCTGGGTTAAGAGGACTGTGACCGGGCATAGGTGATGGGGGAGCCGACGAATCGGGAGTCCCAGGCCGACCGAGCTCGCCTCGCTGGAGAGAGGCCGTGCTTCCCACATCATGGCCGTAGAATCCAGTGCCATTGGCACCAACCATATCATAGCCGTACGCGTGTTCACCAGCGGTAGCTCGGGAGATGATGATGCTCCTTCTTTGGAAGTCCTCAAGTCGCTGACGCCATTCGACGACGGGGAAACGCTGGACTGCCGATCGAGCTCGTAGAATAGCACGTTCCTCCTGAGTAGATTTCAGAGCCAGTTTGATCGTCTTCGTCAACTGGGACAACATGTGGACTGTAGCACTCGATTCAACCGGGAACCACTATAGGGCACAGTCAATACTATCCGCTCTATTCGATACATCGGGAAATCACTCACCCAACCAGGCATAAGACCCAAACCACCGAGACGAGCACCAACACCCAAAGCACCTTTACGACCGAACTCGACGGCAACCAAACCGAAGGGCTCATCACGCGAGGGGATCAGCGCGAAGTCGGCACCACTGAACAGATACGGCGGAAGCTGGGTAAACTCTGGCTTGGAGAACACCCTATCAGGGTACATTTCCATCAATCTCGCCAACTTCTCGGCAGCGAATCGTCCATAGAGATCGATAACGGGTCCGACACAGATGAGCTGAATCTTGGGTTTCTTCTCTAATAGCGATGGCATGACGTCGGCAATCAAATCAACACCCTTCTGTTTCGACCATCGACCGACGAAGACGAACAAATCAGCGTTGGGGTCCTGCTTGATTCCTGCCCATTCTTGAGCCTGCCGCTTAAATTCTGGTCGTTTCGCCTCGGACTCCTCGTCAATCTCAATCTTGTCAACAGCGATGGGCTGAGCGTCAAGAGCAGCGATATCCGTGGGATCCGGATTAGGCAAGGAGTCAATGTTACGCAAAGTCCACAGAGCGGGATATCTAGCCCACGATCGTTTACCGTACTTATCGGAGACACCAGCGACACCAATCGACTTTTGATGGTGACTGATGAAACTGGCAGCAGCGTGTAGCAAGTTGAAGGTATTACCGAACTGAACGTATTTACTGCAGATATCTTTGGAGATGTTGAACGCCGCGCAGACTTCCTTCATTTCGTCCTTTGTTCGAAGAGGCCACAGACCCTGGAACTCGGCATTGTGGAGGGACAAACAAACTGGAATGATCTGAGGTAAGAGATATAGGGGGGCGAGAGCTCCGTGATAATCGTTGATATGGTAGATATCGATAATGGGATTCCGTCTGATAGCCTCTGCAATAGCCTGGTTCCAAGTCGAGTAGAAAATGGCCGAAGACAAATCGTCCATACGTTGGGGGTACGGGTCAGATTTCGTTTGGGCGCGGAAGACAGGCGAGTCGAGAATGATATAGGTGATGTTATCCAGTTGATGAGTTTCGACCTCGATGAGATACGGTTCACCAAAGATGATAACCTCGATCGGCTCGGCATATTCTCCTTGAGGGTATTCGAGATCTTGCACCTTTGGAATGACCCAGATCAAATCGACATCCGTCATAGCCTTACCCATGAGCGTTGACATGACACCGAGACCACCAATCTTGACCTTGAGTTTCCAGTCAAGAATTTCGTATTCCAGAGTGGCAATCAACACCTTTCTACGTTTCGACGTATCCTCTGGCCAACCAATCAAACGTTCCGGAGGTTTATGCGACTTCTCATGTAAAGCCAGAGCTCCCTTCTCAGACATCATTGGGTCCTTCTTGTCAGCGCCGATCGGGAGGTAGGTGGTATCTTTCCCGCCCTTTGAAGGCTTCATACCCCACTTGTTGACTTTGATTGTGTAGAACGAATATCGGAAGATGAAGGCAGCGGCAAATGCGGTGATGACCGGAATGGAAACGAGGAGAGCGAAAGACACGATACTGACGTTCTCGTTACCAAGCGGGGTGATGCTCCATGCTCCCGTAAGATCGTTGACCTGGATAGTCCACGCAAGAGCGGGTGCAGGGGGTACCGACATATTGAGGTAATTCGGGGATTGCGAGTTTGGAGGTAGTCGATCAATGATTCCATCACCATCGGTGTCACCGTAGTAGTAGTCGTCGTAGCCATAGACGTTAAGCTGAATGTAAGACGGCCATGCAGCCATGAGAGGCAGTGTCCAAGTGTCCGAGGCAACTTGCTTGAAAGTAGCAGCGGCGCCCAAATCAAAGCCCCAGGTGTTGAATTCACCTCGAGCAAGGAGTTGTGGCCATCTTCGATGAATTCCAGACCAGTTAGCATCGCCATGAACGAGAGCAGCAGAGGTACCAGCGATCTTGGAGTAGTATTGGACCATGACATGCTCGCCAGTCCACCAGTTACCAGCGAAGACTGACGCATTGATCGAGGTGGTAGCCTCATAAGCCTGCCAGCCTGACCACGTTTGCCCAAAGTTGCCAGAGTAACGGAAAGTGTCGGCGCCGGGAGCAGAGTGATTGAGGGAGTATGAGCTGCCGTCCGAGATGAGAATGGTATCACTGTAATCGGCTGCAGAAGCCCAGACCATCGGATTGTCGCTTGCACCAACTCTGAGAAGGAGATGATCCGTCTTCTTGGTTGAGATTCCCGTCGTCTGTGTAGCTACGTCACCGATACTGATCTCGTAGATACCCTCAGCAACATTCTGGATCTGACCAGACCATCGCCAAACAGAAGGTCCAACACCAACAATCGAAGGCAATGGTTGACCAGTGATAGTCAAGCATGTTCCTTGGGATAGCGTTGGTCCATTGGTGGAGTTGCCGATAGAGTATTTCAGCGACATCGCGTTTCGCAGACTGGTACAATCCATGGGCGTGTCATACTCGATGGTGATGTCTACCGTGGTACCAGATGGTAGAAGCCTAGCATCGTGGCCCGGTGTGAACTTTGTCATAGACGCGGGCTGCTGCACCCATTGCGAAGCAGGGACAAAGGCTTTGTACTCAAAGGGCTGGAGGGTGATGGACCCAAGACATCCTCTCCATGGAGCAATACCGTTGGCGTAGAAGGCACTGAGCGAGTCTTGGAGAGTATACGATTCGTACGGGTAGATGAGGTTACGGACTACGGTTCCAGAGAGGAAAGGCGATGAGATCCATTTGTCCTCGGAACAGTTGAACGAGTAAGTGTTGGTAAAGTTCTCGTTCGTGTAGATCAACCAGACTGGCTGGGAAAGGGTACCGTTAGCGGTGAAGCCGTTTGCGCCCTCTTGTTGAGTAAGAGGCGCTCTCGTAACGGACCACATCCCAAGCTCAGTTTCAGTGGTATTTGAACCGGGTAATTGAATATAGTGTGTCCAGTTACCCAACGTAGTCAGACCGAAACCATCCTGGAGCGAGGGGTATTGAGTTCGAAGATAGAGCAGGTTACGAAGACCCCTGGCTGACTCGGCAGTTGGGTCGAAGTGATCCAAAGCATTCCAAGTGTCATCGCAGCCCGTGAGGACCTTGTCGTACTGCATGTTATAGTACTGACTCGAGCCCAACTTGTAACACCCGTGACGAAGCCAAGCATCCGTCGAGACCATGGACTGACGACCGTACAAGTAGTTGTTGGCGCCGTTATCCATGAGATAGAATGCCTGCTCTTCACCGTAGTAAAGCAAAGGCATACCAGGCATCACAAGGGTGGTGATGAACTGACCAAGTTGCTGACGTTGAGTACCGTTCGTGAGACCAGGCCAACGGAACACATCCTGATTGGTAGTACCATACATGTGTCTAGGATCAAAGGCTCCGGTCTGAGAGTTCAAGAACTCATCGTTGACGACCATCTCGTTCCAAGCCGTGATAAAATTGACATCGATGTCGTAAGCGACTTGTAAGTTACCGTCCATTCCGAGGAAACGACACAGAGATCGATAAATCGAGTAATGGAAGGCAGCAGAGTCGAGCGCGACAACACCCTGGTCACGAAGGAAATACTGTGACTGATTCTCGGTCATGTTGATGGCTGCATCAAATGACGACGGGCGCATCCCACCAGGCGTCCTACCTCGACCAACGTACAGGGCTCCGAATGTGTCTCCACCGGTGATTTCGCCTGTAATGAAGAAGTTATGCTTGTTATGTTGGACGGCACAAGCTCGAGTGGCGTTTGACCATTCAGCAAGAGCATCAACGGTGACCTGTGTGGCTTTGTCGATACGGATACCGTCGATGTCTAATGCCTGAATAGCGAGACACGAAAAGACCTTCAACCGGCTCATAGTGTCCGGACGCCATTCTCGCAAACGATCCTGGACTGAGGCGAATTTGGCCAACTGACGTTGCCAATCAGCGCTGCAAGGGAGTCTCGTCAGCTGGAACAGATCTTCTCCAAGGGGATGTCAATGACTCACAAAACACCGAAAGCCTCAACGTCACCATACTGGTCGAAAGTACTTTCATAACACCCAGACGCGCCGGGATCGATAATGGACCCGTCATCCTGGTAAAAAGTGGGATACACACAGGACTCGTTGTAGGCTGCATGAGGGGATCAGTAATAGCACAACGGTGTATGGATAACAACTAACTATTTGTGAAGTTAAAATCAGGATATGTCTCAAAGCCCCAGGGTGTATAGGACGGCAGCTTCCATTCGGCCTCATGTTCAGTTAGTACGAAGGGGGCAGAGACGTTCAAGTAGCTGGAGTGGTGATCATATTAGCAGCTGTATTGGGCCACAGATGGTTGGACTTACTTGACGAAACCGATAAAGTCACCCATGGTGCCGACCGTGAAGTCAAGAATGATGTACATCCCTCTGGCGTGAAGGGCGTCGATGAGTTGAACCCATTCGTCCAGTGTACCATAATGAGGATCCAGAAGAGTGAAATCAATGGCAGAGTAACCTGGAATGGCGTTTCAGCGGTGGGATCAAGATAGTCTGACCCGCATCATCAAGAAATCGAGGATCAAAGATTGGAGACCAGAACATACCATCAGATTGCCAAGGCATGTTGACGAAATTTGTTCCAGCGATATAGATAGTCTGGTATCCCATTCCCTGGAGATAATCCAGACCTCTCGCATCCATTAACCCGGCAGCGTCACCTCCTGTCCGCAACTGGGTCTCCCTCATATCATACTCGTAGATCATCCCGTAGAAATCATTATTATCCGGCTGTCCATCGATCCACTTATCCAGGAGGATAGTATAAGCGGGGATTGATCTCCAATTCGCCGGTGACGACGTATATGTCGTGTTAGATCTTGTGGTGGAATAATCGAGTACATCGGTTGCCGTCTGGTTTTTGTTGATATTCCAAGCGTCTAGGGTTGCGTTGTAGACGTGTCCGAAGACGGAGAGGGTGGAGAGGGATAGGAGGAATAGGATATAGGGGAGGAGGAACGGTGTAGAGTCCGAGCCTCGCCTCATGATGGGCGATGACTCTTAGCGAGTGGGATAGAGAACGCAAGAAGCGGGCGGAGTTTCGAATGTGTTTCCCGCAATTCGACAGAAGTGTGTTCAATCCAAGTGAAGGTCGGTACGAGGGAGTATAGAAGATTTACAGAAGACAGACAAAGTCTTGTCGACGGTCGATAGATCCACGCCCTCTACGTCCAAACACGAAGGATTTGGATTCGAATTCGAAGCGCAGACCACAGTAGGAATGAATAGGGGGAGGGGTTTTTTCTGATTAGGCAGCGTGAAAACGGACCTCAAAGGACCGAGCGTCGGGAGACACGCGCGATCGAGAAGCGCGCCTCGAGCTGGGTGTCAATACCGGTGACACCAAGCGGGATAGGGAGAAGGGTCACAGTCGTCTGTAAAAGGAGCGAGTGTGGGAGGGGTAGTAACAGACACAGATGAGGTATGACAAGAACAAGATTAGAGAGAGAAGGAGAGAAGGGTGGTGGATGGGATGGATGGCGAGGTAAAGAATCGGGTTACGGTATGGGGGGGGTTTGATGGTTGGGTGCAGGAAGGGGAGTGAGAGGGAGGGAGGGAAGCCTTTAGCCGCGTGCGCTGGCTGCCAGTCGGTTGAGCTGTGTTGCGTGCAGTGAAGGAGTGCAGTGGGAATTGGGAACGAGCGGAAGGGGGGCAAGGGCAAGGGCGCGGGGGCGGAGGTTGACGAGTGTGGCACTGCGTCGCCCATGGATAACTGACAGAGCGAAGCGCACCGGCCCCCCCCCCCCCACGCGTTGGCCCCTGAAAGTGCCCGTGCGCGTCTGGCATGTCTCACCCGTAAAGCTGTGCAGCAATAAAAGAAATAAATCAAAACTGTCTATCTAATTCTTTACCTAGCTTTCCCTCATCCTGGAAAGTAAAGGAATCAGAAATGAGAGAATACACTACGTTGTACAACCGATGCATATCAGACAATGATCAACCATCATCTACTTACTTGGCTTCATACAGTTATCACAGTAACAGCGATAGGTCTAATCAACAGCTGCTTAGTCTACAAAAGCCAAATCAATCATCCCTAACACCCTGCTCGTCGATTTAGACCTGCCACCCACAAGGTCTTCTATTCCATTCCAGGGCATAACACGCTAACTTACCTGTAGTTTTAACCTTGCCCTCCCCTGATCCCCTAATCCCCTGGAAACCTATGATTTGGAACTCGATCCAAATGACGCAGTGGCTGAGCTAGGGTTACATGCTTTGCACTTTGTTTGCATCGTTTATTACATGTCTGCCAATGGATACTGAGTACAGGGTGTCTAAACATCTACGTCGTCCATCTTACACTTTGGTCTTGCATACACATAGGGAAAGGATCATGAGGATGAATGCAGTCAATGACTGGATGACTGTCACGTCGCGTGTATTGTAAAGCTCTCGAATCGCTTCCCGCTCACTATCCACCCTTTAAACGGGGTCTGGATCGGGGTCTCATTATCCGCGTGCTCGGTTGGTATCGTCCTTTGAAAGTCTGGCGCGAAGCTTCCTTCCTCATTGGCCTCATTTAGCAAGGCCGGGATCCCTCGCAGAACAGCTTTGGCGATCTGATAACCCGATCGAGGATGATGCTTGAGTTCATGATAAGTAACCGAACGAGCGACAAGTCTAGACATGGTCCTATTTGATCAGCCCCCAGGCCCACAGCTCTACACTCGTTTCGCAAATGACAGTGAACCGAAGGACTCACCGCCACCTTCCCGGATCAGCTTCAGCCATTTCCCGCCTGAGTTCCAAGAACGCCCGCGTAAGCTCATATTTACATCCTCTAGACCTCCCTTTCTCCCCGACCAAGACGTCACCAGGTGCCCTCCATGTTCCATAGCGGGTACAGCCGTTGAACAAGACCTCGGGCGGATGGGGGGCGAGGACCATCACGGAAAGAGCAGCTGGTACTGGGTTTAAGTGATAAGCGGATACGGAGGATTTGGAGTATTCGAAAGGCAGGGATGTGAGATGGATCGAAGGGGGCGTGAGTTTGTAAGGTTGGGGTAGACGGTCTGCCTTGATGTCAGTAACCAGAACAGACGAGTAGGTGGAACTGGTCGAGCAGTAGATACGATATCGAATGGCACACACCTCTTACAGATTCTATCCTTCCGCTCAAAGCCCGTTCCACCTCCTCTTTGATCCTATCTCTCCATCCGCCCTCCTCAATTCCAAGTCCCCGTACAACCTCACTCTGGGGCGGCACCTCCTCTACCCCACCAATAACGATCCCCTCGAGATAAACCGGCTCAAAAGTCGGCCTCCACCTCCCTTCCCCATCCTGCCCGGTCTCCTTTTCTGGATCCAACAAATTCCCCTCAAGCCCCGCATCCCACACAGCAGATAAGGGCGCAGCTAGTAACCCCCCGGTCAAACCCAATGCACACCATGTGGCAATCTTATCTGAACAGCTCATCGAGATCGATGGAGAGCTATCGGCTCGGCCAGGTTTTGTCCGGAGGCGTCCAAAATTCTCGTAGCCGTTTCGACCTCTTATTGTACCTGTGACCTTTTCGTTCCCAGTGACTAGTGGGGAGGGAATTTGCGATTTCAGGAGGGCCATGGAGGGTGGTTGGTGTGCTGCTGTGTGGAGGGTTGAGGCGTCTCCGCACTGAAGTAATGGCATCAGCATGAATACATTCCAGTATATGACGACTGGATCCAGAGTATTTGGGGTATACGTTCATGTTGGATATAAGGGAAAAGACCCACAGGCAAAGCAGAGACATACAGCCAAACGTGCACACCATCTTTCAACCTAAAACCCCCTCCAAGCTTTCCCTCCTTATCCCATTCCAGAACCCCCAATCCTTCCTCCCCCCTGACAATATCCCGAGCTTCATCGATCAACCACCGACAAAATCCCCGTCTAGCCAAAACCTCAGCATGGGAATCATGAACCGCATCTCCCAGCGGTGGAAGACGAGTAGTCGGTAGTACCTTGACACCTGTGCCTAGTGATATAGGGACTAATCGTCTATCAACAGGCCGGCTAGTGTCGTTAATAGTCTGTGTCTGCTGGGTAGATGAGGGGATAGAAAGGATTATACACGCTAGAATTGTCCATTCTGCTATGCCGTTGGAACGGACGATGGGTTTCGCCGAGGTGGGTAGAGTAGTGAAGAGCGATAGTGCAGCTGATGCTATTTCGTCTATCTCATTTTGTGCGGTATCATCTCGCGTGAGGGGCATGTGTATGTCGTAGCTTTACAGTCTCAGGCATCTGCGCTTGCTCAAGATGCTCAAGATACGGGTTGACTGACTGGACAAGTGAAGTATGGTAGGTCCAAATTACGATCCCAACGGAAACGTAAAACCGCATTGAGCCTGACATCGCGTGAATCGTTCCGAGAGAAATGTCAGTGTCAGTCTCGTATGAACGACAACAGATCCATGTTCCCATTATTCCCATCTCGTCATTGTCCCATCACGTTCAATACCACCACCAACGATGGCACAGCAGTCCCAGCCTCACGTCCGTCCAGGGGCTCCGGGGGGTCAAGTTCGTCCAGCATCTGGCCAGCCTGCGAATTTATCGACTATCCTGGGGAACCTACCGAATCTGTTTCAGCTGGAGGCGAAGGGGGAGTTGAGTACTACCCAACTGACGCAAGTTAGTTCTACCCTCCATACTCACATTATACTTTCACTTCTGCTAGACGCTAATATCTGACTCTTTCCTTCTACCCATCGCATTCACGATACAGCTTCGAACCCTCATCCATACCCAAGCGCCGCGGATTATCCTCAATTCTTTACTCAACAAACGTCCCAACCCGCTCCTTCAACTTCCTCCCTCTTTGAACCCCTCTCAACCGACACCCACATCCGATGCTCTATGTACCAAAGAGCAATGGGTAGCTACCATTCATAACTCCACTCTTGCAGCCTCAAAAACCCTAAATGCCCAACAAGCGAACGCTGGGGTTCGACCAGCTGGTGCAAGTGCTGTACGACCTTCTGGAAATGCTGCCGAGTCCACGGCTAGTGGGAGTGGGACGAATACACCTGGTGGAGTGGTTCGACCACCACCGCAGGGATTCCAGCCTGTTAGTGACCATCAGCTGAAACTCCTGCGGGAGATGACCGAGGGTCAACGGATAAACTATCTGCATAATGTGAGTTGGTGATCTCCTTGTATCTGATATTGTCATGCTAAATTAAGGTGCGGAATAGAATCCCGAGTTCAGAGCTAGGCTAGACGCTACTATTGCAGCTCAGCGACAGGCTAGGAACCAACGACAGCTATCCGCGAATTCGGGCAACAACAGTGCAACGTCCGTGTCCAGTGCCGCTCAATCGAATGCACCAAGACCGCCTCAAGCTCAAGGTCAAAACCAACAGATCAACCCCTTCCAGACTCCAGGGCCTGGTTCCACCGCAAAGTCTACCGGTGGATCATCCACGCCTATTCCCGGAGGAGGTGCCCCGACGCCGGCGGCCCAGTCTACCACCAATCAGGCGGGAGGGGTTAGCTCGACACCCCAACAGCAGAATGCACAGGCTTCCGCCAACACATATACCACTCCTGCATCACAAATTGTATGTCATCTCCTCGGATTTCATTCTGTCAAATGATGTTTCTGACGATTCATGATTTTTGGTGCAGGCTGGGAACGCTTTCCCACAGCGTTCATACCAACCCCAACCAGCTGCCCCTCCTCCGAGACCCATACCGGTCGAGTCGGAACCCTCAAGACGGAAGCGGAAGCTAAGAGAATACGTCAAAGAGTTTGCACCGGACTTGGAGGTTGATCTGGATATTGAACCTGTAGGTTTCGTTTTAAACATGCTCTTCAAGTATGCTATGCTGATTCCTGATCTTTGCGGCCTCGTAGGTATTTGACGATATCCTAGACAATCTAATTGTGGAAGTCGCTCAATCCGCCTGCCGTTTGGCGAAGCATCGCGGATCTGATAAAGTTGAATTGAGAGATGTAGCCCTCGAATTAGGTGAGTCTTGCGCAGAGTCTCACTATTCTTGGCGTGGATGTTCTCAAGTTCATTGAAGGTGTATGACTAACCCCAGTGACAGATAAACATTACGATATAATCATACCAGGATTCAACGTTCATGTTCCGAAACGAATACACACAGCTCCGGAGGAAGGGAAGAAGGGAAGAGTGGTGGTACCGATTCGAGGAAGGGGGAGAGGAAATAAAGAGGATGAATAGTGGGAGGGACTTGGATGGTCATCGGCACAGCGGAGGGCTCGGAGGGCAAACATCATTTTGGGATAGAATCACTCATGCTCATTGCACTATTGTATGTATTACTAGACAACTGTACTGTAGCTCTCTTGAGTAGCGGTAGTAGCCTTGAACGTTAACAGCCGATTGATTCCGAGCGGTCACGTGTTGGCTTGGAGATATGACGACGATATAACGTACCAGACTTGTCGGATGGCCTTGGGATGGTGCTGTCAATGAAGTTGTATATATATATATATATTACCACAGATTGAATAGCTCTACACACAAGATCGATTGTACACACATCTTCGTATAATTGGACGATAGTCACTATCAAGCTGTAAACATATTGTACACACACAACCAAGGCCTCACACGGAGAGATCCGCATATCCGTATAATAGGATAGGACAACGATGACCTCATCCAAGCCCACGCTCATAGTCTACGGAGCAACCTCGTTCACCGCCCAACAGCTTCTAGAGTATCTCGACACCCATCCCGACAACGATCGCTTCGAGCTAGTCCTTTCTGGCCGGAACCTTGAGAAACTGGAGAAAGCGCGAAAGAAGTTGGCAGGGGAGTATGAGATTTTGGTGTGTGATTTAGGGGATGAGGAGGGGGTGAAGCGTTTGGTTGGGCGGGCTGATGTGGTGCTTAATTTCGCTGGTATGCTCTTCGTTTTATGTCCTCCCTTGCCATGGAGGTGGAGGGTTTCGCTGCTGTAGATAGGATGGTATGACTGACGCAACGCCTTTAGGTCCTTATAGGTGGCACAATGCTGAAGCTATTATTCGGTAAGTTCGTGGATTTCTGGAAATAAGGAATGAGGAAGAGCTCTCATCAAGTGGAGAAACTTATAACGGAAAACTAGCGAATGCGCAACCCAAGGAAAACATTATCTCGACCTTTCTGGTGAATCGTTCTGGCTGGCCGAGACGATTATCCCAAACTACGATTTTCTGGCCAGTAAGACTGGAGCATGTATCGTCCCAAGTTGTGGGTTTGATGCGGTGCCCTCGTGAGTATCTCCTCTTCTACCCTTACTCCAGTCATTGCATAAAATGTCCTCGCCTACAGACCGTGGTGTCGATTGTGGCTGACTGATGAACTTGAACTCGGTATGAAAGAGATATCACGGTGTATCATGCTTTACGCCATCTTCAGACTTCTCATGGCCCTTCTGCTGGTTTTACAAAATCTACCAGCTTCTTTTCGGTGCCTAACATGTCTATCTCAGGAGGGACTGTTCAGTCCATGTATTCTGTTGCAGAGACTGGCAGTCGTGGGACGGGGGAGTATAGCATGGTCAGCGGTGAGTTCTCATCCTCGTCTATCTCAGTTCAACGTAGATCCTCTCGGCAACGTGGCCACATATCAGCTTATAACCAATACCCACACAGGAACTGGTCCGTCAGCACCCTTCAGACTCCTCTACAGTCTATACACTCCCGCTCTGCACCGTAAACTGGTCGGAGGTTTTTTCCTAATGTACCCATACAACCGATGTATAGTCCGTCGATCGGGCTTCCTATCCCGCATGGACCCATCGACACTGTCATTGAATTCCAACGTCTACGACACCCAAGACTCACCGGACGAGCCATTGCATGGGACCGAGATGGTTTACGAGGAGAGTCTGCAGACGAAGTCGACGTTGGCGGCGTTGGTGGTCTCTGGTGCGCTATTCACTTTTGCAGGACTATTCTTTGGATCCAAGATTGTACGTCGTTTTCGTGAAAGGTGTGATGATTTGAGGGAACAGAATTCTGATGGGACTGGACGGGTAGCTTCGACAAATATTTAGCTATTTCCTGCCCAAGGCTGGACAGGGTGCTTCGAGAGCGTGAGTTTTGAGTTCCTTTTTGATTTCGATGCGAGGAAGCGTAAAGCAGGGATCGCGGCCAAGCATAATAGCTGACCACCAAATGCCAGTCAACTGGAGAAAAACTCGTATAAAGTCACCAACATCTCGGTGTCGAATACCACTCCCCCTGTAGAAATCCTCACGACATTCAGAGGAGTCGGCGATCCAGGCTATCTGAACACCGCATGTAAGTTTCCTTCCGAGGCTAAGAAGGATCATGATACACCAATTCGACAATAACTTCCAATCTTTCATTCACATTCGCACTTACGGTACATGGGAATCAAACTAACGATCCCATTAGACATCATGGCAGAAGCAGGCCTCTCCCTAATCCTCCCTCCACCTAAGGGTTTCTCCCTCCCCCCACTGGCGAGACGGGGTGGCGTCCTCACTCCTTCGACGGCAATGGGAATGGTCCTAGTCGAGCGTCTGAGGATCAGTGGGAAGGTATCGGTTTCTAGTGAGACGCTACCAGCTGATGGGGCGTCGATCAAGAAAAACGTTTAGTGCTAGGCGTCGCAGTAGTGATTGATATCGTCCGTACATGATTAGGCGTTGGCTATTTTTGGGTGTGGAGAAGAAAAGATAACGGTCGTCTGAGGACTTTATATAGCAGATTAAATATATTTAGTGGATACTCTGGTCTGGAAATTCTCTATGGTAAATGAAATCACTATGCCCACGTGAAGATCACCTAACTATTGAGCGGAATACAAGATAGACCTGAATCGTATATTGGGCATAGAACCACATACGGGCAAGCTTACGGATATCTTTGCTGGTTCCCCTTCTACGACGGCCATGGAAGAGAGCATACAGCATCGACTGGCCATAGATCCAAAACAAGGGTGCCACCTCCACGCGCCTCACCCAATCTCCTCCACCGCAAGTCCAACTCAACAATTCCATCCACTCTCACATCCCCGACATACCACCAATGTAGTTGTACCACAATGGCCCCAACCATCCAAAACATCACCGCAACACTAAGCCCAACATCCCTACATCCCCATCTCCATCTAAATTTCCATCTCGACACACCGTCGTCCCCATCCCCATCTTCCCTCAACCCAAATGAAATCCCTTGTACTCTCCTCCTAGCTCTGCGTCTCTCCGACGAGCTCTTCCCGGACCGAAACGAGCTCTCAAACATATGGGGTGAACCTCATCGTTTACCCTTAGATCCAGTCGCACGACAGTCTCCGAAGGGGACAGTGCTATGGGATCTCTTTCCGGAGATTATCGATATTGAACGTCCTGTCCTTGCCCCGTTGGATGGTGTTGGGATTGATGGAATAGATAATACTGCATGGTCGGAGTTGTGGATAGCGTTGGACGTTGAGAATGAGTTGTCGTTGGATATACCTCTACATGCTCGATATCTCGCTCCCACGCAGAATGGATATACTCACATCCCTATCCTGGGTCCCGATTCTGCCGGCTCCCTGAAATCGTCTATAAGCTGCGGACCTCTGCCATCTGCACTGGATGGTGAGTCGTTTTCGAAACAGGACGTACGATGAAGTGGAATGAGCTGATAAGATACGATATAACAGTGTTCAAATCGCTCCCAGAATACCCCATGTCTTCCATTGGAATCACACTCCCAACTGGGAGACCGTCCCATCAGCCCCTCGTGGAGTTAGGGACGGTCCTGGTGATCTGGTTAGGATGGGGCTGGATTCTCTGGAAGATTTGGAGCTTGGTTAAGCGGGAAAGCGGAGCTGCTAGACGTATATACCCAAGAGAGAAGCGGGAGTGAGGTTGATTGATAACTTGGGTTTCTGTTCACCCGGGAAGTGATATCAGAGATTATGATACCCTGCAATTTACATATACCCAAAATGTATACAACTATTCACCGACCCTACAAAGTTTGATCATACGCCTCAAGCAGAAGCACCAACCTACCGAACCCTCCCCGAAGGCCCGGAAACACTCCTCAAATTCCCCACGCTCCGACTATTACTCAGAGTCAACGTCGACCCTTCCGGCAACCGTCTAACCACCCTCGTCCTCGTCGACCCACCCAGCCTACTCTCGCCTCCATATCCCCCATTTCCAGCAACCAACGGTGCCTCGATGTTTTTATAAGCTTCGATCTCAGCTATCAAGCCCGCTATCTTGTCATTGGCGGCGTTCAACATCATCCTCGTACTGGCCAACTCGTGTTTTACCATGGTCATTTCCCGCCGGACGGATTCGATGTAATTCAACTTCTGATCGCTGTTCCCGTGTGACATCAGGTCTACATTCTGTTGGGATAGTTGGTCGACTTCAGATAGTGCTAGGGTGTACCTCGAGGCTAGGAGGTTATGTTGTTCTTGCAAAGCGTTGTACGATGTTTCAAAAGCGTAGGCCTCGGTCAGTGCCGCTCTTAACCTTCAAGTATAAAAATCAGCTTCAGCTACAGGGATCCCTGATACTTTCGACTTTGATCTCGACTCACGTGTCCACTTCCTCTTCCAGAGCGGCTTCAGCAGACTTCCACCTCAACGAAGCCTCATTCGCTCTCTTCAGACTCTCCCTGTCCATTCTAGCTCGCTCCTCCGCCCGTTTGACCTCGTCCTCCGCTTCCCGCACCTCGGTTTTCGCTGCTGCCTCAGCCTCATTCGCTCGAATGACGTCGGCGCGGAGTTCAGCCTCTGCTGCGCTACATGGTTCGTGGGCTTTGATCAGCTCGGCATGGAGTTTTTGCAGATGCGAGTGCGAGGATTGCAGAGTCGTCAAAGCAGTCTCGGTGGCGATGAGCTTTTCAGACGTCGTAGCTAGGGTTGACTGTGTCGAGTCAAGCTGAGAATCCAAGTGTGAGATTTGATTCTGGAGATACAATGTCGATAGGTCGAGGTGGTTAATGGTTAGGTCTAGCAGCTGTAGAGAGGTGTTGTCGTCTACAATTGGAGCCGGAATATCCACAGATAATGCCAGCGTTCTTGCAATCAATTCGGTGATCGTCTTCCGGGCGTCCGAGTTCTCCCTTGACATCTCCAATACCCGATTGTTGACGTCCATCAGCGTCCCCTCCGTCCAAGCGAGGCGCTCGTACAAATCCCGCTTCTCCTCCTTCTCCCATCTTAACGATCGCTGAAGTGTCGCTACTCTTCCGTTGGCGTCGATTGCCTCCATACTCGTGGCAACTAATTGTTCTCGTAGCGACTCGAACTGCGCCGCGCCTACAGTGTTCAAGCCAAGCTGCTGATAAGCTGTCGCCGAGGCTGTCAGAAGCATTTCCAGGTTGTCTTTCTCTTCAAACGCTCGTTCCAATTCCTCGTTTCCCTCTCTGGTGACACGCTCAACCTCGGTCTGCATCTGCCTAACCTCCATCTTCAAGGCGGCCTTTTCGTTCGCCCAAGACTCTCGTTCCTTCCTGATCTCAGCCGTCTGACTCAACGAACCGGCAGCACTAGATCGTGTCGCCTCTAGCTGTCGTCGAAGCAGTGTGATCTCGGCCTGATACCCATCGTGGGTCTTTTGCATCGCTTCCATGTCCGAACAAGCTTTTTCATGCTTTCGAGAAACAGAGTTCAGAGATGATTGGAGAGAGGCGTTGGAAGTTTTTAGACTCTCGAGTTCCCCTAGATACTGTAGGCGATGTATCAGTCGATGTGGACAATGAATCAGGTGTGACATACCTTGATCTTTGAAGCCTGATACCTTGCCAACAGCTCTTCAAATCTCGCCTCGAGTTTCTGGTCGCTGGTATGACCTGACAAAGATGCTATAGTCTCGTCACGTTTGGCAATTCGAGCTTGAGCTTTCTCGAGCTGGAGTCGATGTCAGCGATGAGGTCTGATGCAAAACTGACGGGCCTAACCTGTCTCTTGAGCTGGTTGACAGTTTCCAAGGCCGTCACTAGAATCGCATGTTAGCGGTCGACTCCTTTACTTCGGCATGCCCTCACCAGCATCCTTCCTTGCCCCTTGCGCGATGCCTTCCGCTTCAGCTCTCTTCCTTCTTTCATTGGTAACTTCTTCCCTTGCTGCCTTCAATTGCTTCACGTGGTCTGTTGCGGTGGATGCATCCGGTCTGTGGAGCTTCGTAGGCATATTATTTCCGCTCATGGATTGTCCGAGGGGTTTCCGGCTGGCCGTTGAAGAGATGGTCTTGATGGGAGCATTCCCATGAATAGCCCCATTTCTCTCCTCCGTCTGCCTTGCTCTCGTCTGTCCTGGATCATAGACAGTGGGATCGAAAGGATTAACCTTGGACATGGTAAGCGGGCACGAAATAAAGTGGAAAGGCAAGGACAGAGATGGAGCAAGAGGGAGAAGAATAATGTGTCAACAAAGCAATCTCCATCATCATCCCAAGATCAGTCGCGAGAATCCGTGCGACCGTGGGAAAGCTGGATTTGGCCACCAAAAGTTGAGACCCGCAACTTTTGTAGCAAGGAGCTTGTAGCATCTTCAGCCTGCCAACATTGCCCTCAGAATGAAGGCAAACTTCACATTCCAGGTGAGACTCCCTCCACAGATATACTCATCAGATGCGTGAATGCTGACTCTATTTTAGAACCTGTGTGGAACGGTCTACAGGCAGGGGAATGTCGCATTTACGCCGGATGGGAATAGCGTACTGAGTCCTGTCGGCAACAGGGTATCTGTCTTTGATCTTGTCAAGTAAGTCGTATGCATGGCACTCATGGACATATCTGATCATTTCACAGCAATAAGTCGAGGACGTTACCGTTCGAGAACAGGAAGAATATCGCCTGCATCGCTCTTTCTCCCGATGGCAATGTCCTAATGTCCATAGATGAGGGTGAGTGGGGTTATATCCCTGACTCCCCGTGCACGAAAATTCCTCCTACCTAAGAGTGTCCTAATTGACTAACTATAACATATGAAATCTCAGATGGCCGCGCTCTCCTCGTTCACTTCCGGAAAGGCACTGTCCTCCACCATATGAACTTCCAGAAGCCTGTTGCAGCGGTCACCTTCTCCCCAGACGGCAAATACATCGCTATAACCCATGGACACCATGTGCAGGTCTGGCAGACCCCGTCACATCTTGCCAGGGAGTTCGCACCGTTCGTCCTTCACCGGACGTATACCGGCCATTTCGACGACGTCGTCAGTATTCATTGGTCAAAAACTTCGAGGTAAGCGCCGACCTACCAAATACTGCTTTGCAGACACTAATGCAATGAATTGTATGTAGATATTTCATTACAATATCTAGGGATATGACAGCGAGGCTGTACACTCTTGATCCCGTTGAGGGCTTCAAGCCGAAATCATTCGGCGGACACAGGGATATGGTGTTAGGTGCTTGGTTCTCGGAAGATGAAAAGACTGTGAGTCCTGGAGTTCCTTCTGAATCGCGGTAATCAGCTGATCGGATCGCAAACAGATCTACACTGTATCGAGAGACGGTGCAGTGTTCTGCTGGAACGCCAAGAAAGGACAGTCGGCAGAAGATTCTGATGCTGAGACGGACATCCTCGATATGCCGACCACCTCGAAAAACGGTGCCAACGCTGCGGTGGATCATACAGTAGCCTATACCCGATGGGGAATCTCTGCTCGTCATTTCTTCAATCAGCCAGGAACTAAAGTCGTCTGCGCAACATACCATCCTCAGACTTCTCTCTTAATCGTCGGTTTCTCGACCGGTGTCTTCGGTCTTTGGGAGATGCCTGATTTCACTTCGGTCCACACCCTCTCGATATCGAATGAGAAGATCTCATCCGTAGCTGTTTCAGCGTCTGGAGAATGGCTGGCTTTTGGCGCCAGTAAATTGGGACAATTGCTGGTGTGGGAGTGGCAAAGTGAGAGCTACGTCCTGAAGCAGCAAGGCCATTATTACGATATGAACACGCTGGCTTTCAGTTCGGACGGACAAAACATCGCTACTGGGGGAGAGGACGGCAAGGTCAAGCTGTGGAACGCGTCGAGTGGCTTTTGCTTCGTCACCTTCCCCGAGCATTCCGCTTCTGTCTCAACGGTCGAATTCGCCAAACAGGGTCAAATCCTGTTCTCGGCTTCGTTGGATGGTACGGTTCGGGCATACGACCTGGTTCGGTATCGGAATTTCCGAACATTCACATCGCCGACTCCTGTTCAATTTTGTTCGCTTGCTGTCGATCCTTCTGGCGATGTCGTCTGTGCTGGCTCTTTGGACTCCTTTGAGATTTACATGTGGTCAGTACAAACGGGGAAGTTACTGGATATTCTTTCCGGTCATACAGCGCCTGTGTCAGGGTTGGCATTTTCGCCGACTGGAGACCAATTGGCTTCTTCCTCATGGGATCGATCAATTCGATTATGGAGTGTATTTGGTCGATCGAGAACCACAGAACCGATTACTCTGTCCGGTGAAGCTACTGCTTTGGCTTTCCGTCCTGACGGGAAAGAATTATGCGCAGCAACCTTGGATGGTTCACTGTCTTTCATCAATGTGGCTGAAGGAGACCTGACAAGTGTCATCGAAGGCCGGAGAGATATATCTGGTGGTCGAAAGGTCGATGACAGATTGACGGCTGCCAACAACTCCGCTAGCAAATATTTCAACAGCGTCACCTACACTTCTGATGGTGCTTGCGTCCTTGCTGGAGGATCAAGCAAATACGTTGTGATCTACGATTGCAAGGATGGAGTTATGGTCAAGAAATTCCAGATTTCTGAAAATCTCTCGTTGGACGGAACTCAAGAGATGCTGGATTCTAGGAAATTGACCGAGGCGGGACCCATGGAATCGATCGATACTACAGGAGACGCCGAGGATTTGGAGGATCGACTGGATGTTTCTTTACCAGGAGCTTCCAAGGGTGATCTGTCGAAACGCCGATATCGACGAGACGCCCGAACTAATTGTGTCAGGTTTTCGGCAACCGGTCGGTCGTGGGCTGCAGCTTCCACGGAAGGTCTGCTAATTTACTCGCTAGACGAGTCGACAGTCTTCGATCCGTTTGATCTATCCCTCGACTTGACTCCTGAATCAGTGCTTGAGACTCTCTCGGCGGGCGACTATTTAGTCGCTCTCATCATGGCGCTCAGGCTATCAGAAGTCCCACTCATCCAACGATGTTACGAAGCGACTCCTGTCACCGATATTCGGTTGATTGCTAGACAAATGCCTACGGTCTATGTGGAACGATTGTTACGTTTTATTGCGGATCATGTTGAAAGTAGTCCTCACGTTGAGTTTGATTTGGTCTGGGTTGCTGCTATGTTGACGAGTCATGGGAGATGGTTAAGGGAGAGGAAGGGCGAGATGGCGAGTGTATTTAGGGGGTTGCAGAAGGGCTTGATGGGATTTGAGACCAGCATTGCTAAAATGTAAGTGGGAACGAGATCAGATCCATGGGTTCTCTGCCCATCAGAATGATTAAGCGAGTGTGCTGACCTATTGTGTTAGATGCGACGACAACTCGTATAGCTTGACATACATCATATCACAGTCTGAGAACAATGCCGCTGGAGAGACAATAAACGGATCCAACGGGTATCATGGGCTGATGGAGATTGAAGCGTAACCTCAGCGTGAAACTTGGCGGGGATATGCATACTTAATATGTACACCAGCAGCAGTGTAGCAGTACCGCTGAGAAACAAAGGGAACCCATGGCATCAAGGGAACACGATAGCTATAGTTTGCGAATGGCCACCGGAGCGTGTATTTCGCCACCTCTCCACCGAGCAATCAATCGCGAATGACCTTGTCGTCTGCCTCGCTATCTTATCCATCTCACACCACCTTGCATCCAGATCGATTCACCGCAAATACATCCATCTTGCTCTCTCCTATCCCATCCTTCTTGCTGCAGCATCGTTCATCCTCCACCTTTCTTGCTTCTATCACTATCGCCTATTAAGAGATATAGACCTTCGACCTGCAAAATTCCGCTATCAAGATGCCGCTGAAGTTGGTTGACCGCCCATCCACCTCGCAAAGGGAATTCACCTTCTCCATATCACCCCCGCCATCGACTCCTCCCACTCAAGCAGAAGATCCATCCGATCATCCACGCCCACCAGCAAGCCTTTTACCAGAAAGAGATATGGTCATGTTCGGGACGTACCCCTTGATCGGCGCAGGTGGGCCGGGAAGGGGGTTGGTCAGATGTGGTAGATGTTCAAAACCTGTCATGGAGTGGGCTGTAGCGGAACATAAGCGTGAGTCATAGCTTTTTTGATTTTCCTTTCTTGAAAGAGACAAATGATGCACATGGTGTGGATTCGTACTGAAACAATCTGGGTTTGTGTGCTTTTAGGGATATGTAACCATGTTTTGGACGGAGTACCTCTAACTACCAAGAAGACTGTTAAAGCGGACAAGTCGTTGAAATATAAATCGGAGGATGGAGGTGCTAAAAAGCGGCGAGCTAGTGAAGGTAAGTCTCTCAAGTCTGCATGACATGTATAGCGCTCGCACATGCTGAGACTAATTTGGTGAAATATACAGTCTCCGACAGCACATCGCCCTCACCAACTAAGAAGCGGGTGAAGCTCCCACTTGGTTCCGATGAAGAGGATGATATTATTGTCTCTGGTAAAGGGATCAAGAAACGGGAGACCAAGAAGATGCAAAAAGAGCGGGAGAAGGCAGAGAGACGTGAGGCAAAAGAGAGAGAACGTTTGGAGATAGCTGAGAGGAAGAAACTGAGAGGTTAGTTCTACTCTTCCTCTACTTTCCACCTCAGTCTTCGGAAACGTTTAAGTATCAATGCTGATATCCTCTCGTTGCTACACCAGCCGCTGGTCCGGTCAACTACGATCGCCAATGTGGAGTCATCAACGACAAAGGACTCCCCTGTTCTCGGTCCCTCACCTGCAAGACCCATACGGTTGGTGCCAAACGTGCAGTAGAAGGTCGAACTCGGTCATACGACTCCCTCTACCTGGACTGGCAGCGTGCCAACAACCCGAACTTCAAGGAGCCAGCTCCGAAAAGAGACAAGGACTCGTTCAGGAAGGACAAGCGTGGTTCCATATCCGGCAGCGCTGGCGGTCTTAACGGTGGAGATCTGGCCGACACGAATGGCGCTGGCGGGTCGTCTCTCTTGAAGAAATCAAGCGGGAAAACGAAGTTCAGAAATGGGCTTGGGTATGGTGGTCTTGGTGGGATCCTCGACGAGAAGGGTTTGGAAGATGATGAGGACGGTCAGAGGGAGATGGAGGAGTTGATAAGAGCCACCAGAATTGCTGGGGAGAGGTGTAAACTGCATATCAATTTCCTCGGCTCAACTCCAGACACTCCAACTCTCACGACTTCCAGGGGATCTATCATCAATCCTCCTACAGCACCAACATCTGTCAATGGCAGGCCACCATTTTCGCGAAACCAGTCCTCATCCTCCTCCTCAACTTCCTCGGTTCCTTATTACCCGCTCTGGCGATCGACGACTCACAGCGATCAGTTCTCGATGGGCGAATTGCTCTCCAAAGCCTTGGCGGCTCGGTCTAAACCTCTCCCTACGACTCAGCAGACTAATTTGGCGATGCCTCCTCCAGGCATGGGGATTGGTAGGAGCAATTTGCCCGTCATGAATACCGGGAGTGGGTTTGGGCAGGGAGGTGGGGACGGTTTCGGGGTACAGCCCGGTTATAATAGTGTTGCCGCTTGAGCGGTTTTACATCACCTTGTTGGCTTGACGTATCACCGTTGTAACATTTCGCACGAAAACAGTCTCTATCATTCTTTTCATGACGTTGACGGCAGATCTCACATCTTCATTGAAATTCTTTCCAGAGACTGTGTCTCCTATACCTCTTGCGGCACCTATTAAAACTCATGTTCACATATTTTGTAGAATCACGATGTCACTTGCAGAGATACAATGTCATATGTCTCCTACTCTACTCTGACAGCATCCCGCCGAAAAGATCTACAAGTTATAGCTCAATCTTCATCCATCTTCTCGTCCGCCGCGGCCCCCGTCTCTTCTTCTGCCTCCATTTTCACCTCGCCACCCGCCGTTGTGCGTGATGCCTCAATCTCATTCCTCAACTCCATAGCAGCTTCAACCTCCGGTCCACCCTCGCCACCAGCCATCGACCGTCTTGACGATCTCGTGGTCAGAGAATGGGGTGTGGACTGATCGCCAGAGGATTTTGCCGATCAGCCCGCAGAACGTATCGCAATAGATCGGCTACCACTTACCGGAGCATTCTTTCCCGTCACGACACGAGGTGTGGATGGTAATGCCTTGCTTAGGGAGACGGCGGGTGATGCGGTGACCGGTGGAGGTTTTTGGGGACCTTTCGCATGTGCGTTTGAAGGTTTCTTGACGATGGCGTTGGGGAACAAGGGATTGGTAGAGGGAACAAGCGGTGGGAGGTCTTCGGCCTGGATTGGGTCGAGATTTTCGACGCCGACATGAGACGTATCAGGTTCATCATACAGGGTGGGATTTTCGTCCATGGTCTCTATATAATGCAAAGTTCAAGTCAGCTAGGCTACAAAGTCTAAGCAGAGGAGCGAGAGCGCGACGTACGCTTCTGTCGACGTTTTTCGAGAGCTTCAGAAATAGGGATAGGGGTCGGGATGACATCTAGGGGTTCGTTTATGGTTGATGTTAGTGTGTTGCTCCTACGGGCCGATGACCAATGGAGCAGGAGGAATGAAGAAGTATCAGAGAGAAGATTAAGAAACTAGTCTTGGCCAGACGATGTCCAGCTCTTTTAATAGGGATACGCTTAATTTTGACATCTTTTGAAGGATTATGGGTGTGTTGCTGATTGTTCATGAAGACTGCTTTTGGACTTGCCTTTCAGAAAATCGAATTCTTCGGAACGAGACACGACAGCAGCTGTATTTTCTCTCGTCAGCGGACATAGTATATAGGTCAAAAAATATTGTAACAGTCAACGACTAACCCATATCTTTGTAGTTCACAATCTTCCTCTTATCAAGTCTAGCCTTGATATACCCTTCCTCCATGAAATGCTTGATAAAGTATTCCTGAATATCACAAAACCTCAGTACGACACTAGTACGACCGAGAGTAATGATGGAGGACGGGTCGAAAAAGAGGAATCACAACTCACGGTAGCGACAGAGACCAAAAAACAAGCTTCGTTGCTCATCATGTCCAGGTCTTTATCAACCTTGATAATCCGTTTGATTCTTGACATGGGGAATATCGTCGTCCCTACTCGTTTCTCGGATAGCGATTGTCGAGATTTGATGATCCGTTTCTTCTTCTGTTTGGGTTCTGCATAACAGATTAGTAATTGTTATCGATTGGATCGCCAGTGTCATGGGGAGAGATAAGACAGAATGAGGAGAAGATACATACCCTCCGCATCGGGTTCTACCCCTCCCTCCTCGGCCTCTTCGACCTCTTCGACCTCTTCGTCGTCCTCTTCCTCCTCCGCGTCTTCATCTGGCGTTCCATCCGCAACTGGTGGAGGTGATCGAGGAACTGAGCTTTCGGCAAAGGCCGATGGCGAATCTTCGTAGTCAACCTGCATGGTGGATGTGATTTTGATATAAGACTGATGAATGCTGTATAGCCAAAGTGACAGGCGATTTGGTGACCTCCACAGCTGTGGGCAGGCAATAAACGGGCGCGTCGCGTACTTTTGCGAATGTGGCGCTCGTGGGTAGTTTGGTGCTGTAGCACATTGTGGTGCGCTACCAATAGGTTGGATACGCATCAGATGGGATTGCATAAGCCATATAATCATATCTTGTGTAGTATCGTAGTCATCTGCGCTTCTCTTTAGAATATCGGTCCTCAAATCTGCCCCAAAGCAAAGCCATCCCCTCTCAAATCCGAACCACAAGCCCAAACCCTCCGCCCGGAAGGATCTTGAATCGCTTGAATCATCTGGAACGATGTATCAGATAGTCATTCACCAGCTCAACGTAGGGCTGTTAAACCGCCTACAGACCATTACTTACCTGGCCTTTACCGAGGATCTTCCTGTTGAACCCGGTTGCCATCTTACAATCATGGCCCATAGCTGGTGACCGCCAGAATCAGTGTTCCAAGTTTTTCAAGACTGCTGTCACAGTCACTCACCTTTCAACTCGGCAACTACTTCTTCGGAGATCCCTTCCTCCAGCCAGATCTCACTGTCAATATCTCCAGCACTGGCGGCGTTGGTAGTGCCCGCATCAGGTAATCCGGCAGAAATACAGAATCGAGGTGCATCCAGTGATGCTTGCGGGGAGAAACCCCTCAGCTTGTTGAGCAGAACTTGGACATGACCTTGAGGCTGCATGAATCCTAGAGCACGAGCGTCAGTATACGTGTTTCCCTATCAGTACTGCGTTGAGACGGAAGTCTCACCTCCCATGACTCCGAAACTCATCAGCAGGTCATTGTTCTTGGTGACCATGGCTGGGATGATGGTGTGATACGGCCTCTTGCCTCCCTTCACCATGTTAGGATGACCGTCTCGAAGTGTAAACCCAGATCCCCGATTTTGAAGGGTGAAACCGCAGCCCTTTGGAATGGCGCCAGTCCCGAAACCTGCGCCGTCTTGTCAACAAAATCTCAACCACGTCGATGATGCATGTGATCATCGTGAAGTCAGAGGAAAGTACTGACCTGCGTAGTTCGATGCAATGAAGGAACATGAGTTGCCGTCTTTGTCGGCAGTGGCCAGATAGACCGTATCAGACGTATTGACCGGTTTCCCGTGGCGTATCTCCGAGCTCTTCTTGAGATCGATCAGAGCGGCTCTCTCCTTCAGGTATTCCTTGCTCAGCATCTCTTTGACGGGGACGTATTCATGATCCGGGTCAGTGACGTAGTATCGAGCTAGACGAGAATGTCAGCCCTCCATCTCCGAGCGGTTGGTCGAAAATAATCTCACTATCGGCAAAGGCTAATCGCAGAGACTCGATGAGAATATGGAGGTATTGAGTGGAGTTGTGGGGTAGCTCTAGGAGATCGATACCATGGGCTTCTTCCACAGCCTCAACAATTCCCAGGGCTACCAGCGCTGTCAGGCCTTGTCCGCTTGGTGGACACTGAGACTCGTTAGACCACAGTCTTCTAAGACGATGCGCGACCCACCTCCCACAGAGAGACACCCTGATCTCCAGCTGCACCGACTTTGAAATCGTATTTGATAGGCTGAACAACATCTGCATCACAGCCGGCCAAGTCCTCAAGGGTCATGACGCCTCCCCCAGCTTGTACTAAGTCGACGATTGCTGAACGCGCAGACACAACAAGGATCCTTGTCAGACATACCAGAGCAATGATTGTTTGACATAGGCTTACCCTGTGCTATCCGACCTTTGTAGTATCCTTCCCGACCATGCTCGGCAACTGCTTCGAAAGTTGTAGCCAGTTCGGGATGGGTCATGATGTTGGATGCTTGTGGAGGCGTCTAAAAGGTTCCGTCAGCCAAAAAAAACAGAAAAGTTGAGTCTCCTGCGGAGTCCAAGTAAACGTACCCCATCCGGCATCATCATTCTGTGCAGGTATACGTCAGTCGTGTACGATATAGACCGTAGCCGTGTTTAAGGCAAAAAACAGCAGCAAGGAAAACCTACTCCTTCCAGTTCTCCGAAGCATTCTTAAGCAAACCCTCCGCGACTTGCCACTATCATTGCACCAGTAAGCCAAATATACTGTCCACGCAAGACCTTTTGAAATGCCTACCTGCCGACTGTTTAGTTCATGCTCCGGCACTCCTTCCTTCGCCATACGGATAGCAGGTGCAAGGATCTCCTTCATGCTTAGTTTCCCGGAGCCGAATTCTGCAACGGTCTTACACCACCCCGCTGCGGCACCGGGGACGGTCACCGAATTGAGATTAGTCAGGGGTATCTGAAAGGGGCAGAGGATCAGTCGCCAGATTGACTGAGGGATGCGTTCCGGGAGATGTGGGAAGATCAAGACGAGAGACAACCGTTGAACTTACCGAGTCACCCGTAATACCTTGAGACCTAAGGTGCTCGATTGTCAAAGCTTGAGGAGCTCTACCAGACCCATTGATCCCCTTGACCGTTTTGGACTTGGCATCGAAGAACAGGCAGAAGATATCTAAAGTAAATCGTGTTAGCTTGATATTCAAGAGCTTATCGCAACTGCCTCGGCCACTGTCACTGACCTCCTCCAATGCCGGTACAAGTCGGCTCGGTAACATTCAGAGCAGCAGCAGTGGCGACCGCTGCATCAGCTGCATTTCCACCTTTGTTGAGGATCTCCAGACCAGCTTGACAAGCTTCGAGATTATCAGCTGCTATCCGGGCATGTTGAGGAATAATACTCACCCAAGGGCTGGGAGGTAGCTATCGCTCCCTTGGCTGAGAAGACTGTGGACCGTCGCGACGGGTGATGGATGAACTGCGGATCATAAGAGGGATGGAGCTTTGTGAAGTCGAGAGGAGCCATCCTGAATAGTTGATGTCCCAAATCTACAAAGCTGGACAATCTGTGAGCAGTGGGGAAGAAACAACCACCTGTGGCTAAAAGTGGACCACCATTACAGACAATGGCAGAATGGCCGGAGACCGCCGTCGGTAAACATGTGCCGGGCGGGGAACGCCGGCGGCCCTGCCACCCAGACCATATCGAAAATGTCGGCGATAAGAACGGACAGCTCAGACCGCGCCACGCCACTTTCGGCACCCGGATATAGCGCTATTGCCGAGACAGGGTAAGCTTCTCACGCTCTGTTTGGGTGTCTTCTTCAGCCGCACTCAACGAGGGTATTGCTACTCGACATCCAGCAAAGCATTCAACATGGGTTGTAAGTCACCCTCTAAACGCCTGTCAACGGACAGGAACGTAGCTGACTGTAGCCTCCCACTTCCCTTTTCTTCTTATTTCACTTCAAACGCCACCGCTGTCCGTGTGAATTGAATCCCCCACCATATGATGGGTCCCGCTCTTATTAGCAAACAAACCGAGAGGTCTTCAGGCCGCGCGAAAGCTCCGTACCACCCGAAGGGAGAACCGATGGGCCGACAACGACTACAACAAGCGTGCCCTCGGAAAGTTCTACAAGACTTCCCCCACCGGTGGTTCTTCCCACGCCAAGGGTATTGTCTTGGAGAAGGTGAGCTTTGTGATGGGGCATTCCTTCTGGCGTTCTGGCTTTTGCTGTCACGTTATCTGGGGAGGATGTGGGTGGATGCTGTGACGGACGACGCAGCTGGGAGGATGGTACAACTGTCATGGATTCTGAGGATGGATTGGCCACTGGAGAATGGAAATGATGGGCTGCTGCGGAAGTCCGTCGCCGACCAGCACGGTCGAGCAGAATGATTTTTGATACTGCAGAGAAGGCGGAGGGTTATGGGATTTCTTCATCGTGGTGTTGAGGTCGCGAGCTGTCGCCAAGAGACCGGAAGAAGACACGGCCTCCAATGACAGAGCTAACATTTGTCCTCCTTTCTTCAGGTCGGTGTTGAGGCTAAGCAGCCCAACTCTGCCATCCGAAAGTGTGTCCGTGTCCAGCTTATCAAGAACGGCAAGAAGGTCACCGCTTTCGTCCCCAACGACGGGTGAGTGTTGCGCCGAGAAATCGGATGCTCTGATTGGTCACACATGCCATCAACTCGAGGAGGTCCCAATACTTATACTCCCTCCAGTTGCCTCAACTTCACCGATGAGAACGACGAGGTCCTCATCTCCGGCTTCGGTCGACGTGGAAAGGCCAAGGGAGATATTCCCGGTGTCCGATTCAAGGTCGTCAAGGTCTCTGGTGTCGGTCTCCTCGCCCTCTGGAAGGAGAAGAAGTGAGTGTACCGTTTGTTTCACCAGTGGCCGCCGCCGGCCGGGCCCTGCTGTCGACGATACCCTGCTGACGAGCGTTTTCCACTTTTCAGGGAGAAGCCTAGGTCGTAAGCTGCTCTTTGGGGTTCTGATAGGGTGATGCATGTGTACGATCTCGTCTTGTGTCCCGAGGACAGCCATCTGCGTTCCTGCTGCACCTGCACATCTCGTTATTTACAAAGTAATATATATACATCGTATATCGCTGAGCATTCCGACGTCGCGCATTTTGTCCTGAAGAAGGACAACGAGGACACGGAGCCGCGGATCATTTCTCAGCCCTCACTAGTCACAGTCACGTCGTCCCAGTCATCAATGAAGTACGTTTCGATCGTGGACCGGTCGAAGAGAACGAGTCGCGGGAAGAACACTGTGTCATGGTCGTCGAGCTGACTTCTAAGGGCCGACAAAGCGGCGGTTTGGTTATTTGATTAATCGAATGTCTCCATGGCTGAGACGATTTCGTCATATGGCCCGATGTATGACAAAGCTGAAGCTGTCTTCGCTATCTCAGCCTCAGCATCGGCCGCGGCCTTCTCGAAGCGACTACAGTATACCTCTCCAATTTCAAAGTATGCACGTTCGAGGCCAGCTTGAGATATACCGCTGAAGTAATTCTGACACAGATCAGACTCAACAACTTCGTACCCTTCGATGGTTTCTGCTTGTTTCACCTCTTCTCGAGAACCAATAGAATGATACACTAATCCTTTGGAACACATCTCGTGCAATGTCTTGACGAATCCTCCAAAAGCTGAGCGCTTCGCTAGGGATCGGGGGACATTGAGCGGCATCCCAACCCCGTCTAGCAATGTTGGATCCAGGAGTAAATGGTGGACTACACCCCAATATCTCAATGCAGCATCGCGTGCAGTAAGCAGGTTATCTAGGTTGTGCTCAGAACAGGCCTTCTTTAGGGCGACATTGAAATCGAGTAACATTCTCACAGAGGTGTTGAGGAGTTCTTCTGCTTCGGCGAACATGCAGCCTGTGAATTGGCTATCCTCCCGTTGGGAGGACTGTAGTTTTGTTGTAAGGGTCTCTTAGGATTTCAGGAAGAGTGCGAGGTTTTTTACTATTGCTAGTGCTATTGCTATTTTTTTTGGAGTTTGTAGACATTTTGTCAATTGCGAAGAGAGGTGACGAGTTGGTGAGTTATGGTAGGTGGCTCAACTAGACGAAATGGATAAACGATTTGTAATCTTCCATGAACGATCGTTGCCTCCATTTAGCCTTCCACCTCCCCTTTCACAGACATATACCTGCATTTACCATTTCACGAACAGACTGGACTTCCTTTTTCTACCTATCTATGAGTAGGAGTAATGATACCCGAGCCTGACAAGCATTTGGGCTGTTTCTATTGCATTTTCCTGGACCAATGGTCGCGATGACCACAGTATTCTCGGTAAGCCCGAGTCCTTACAGCGGTACATTTGAAAGGCAATGGACTAGCTAACCAGGGCTACACGGGACACTGTTTGCTGATACAATGACAGAGCTTAATCATACCTCTATATTTGGTAGCAAGTGACTGTCGGCCATTGTTCTCTGCATACATCCATTTTCATCTCCCTATCGATACCGGATGAGACGCCACGGTGTCAGCTAGCCGCCGAATCGCCACATCCGGCAATCGCCCAGTGCCACGGTGCGGTTCCTTAATCCTTGTTGTTGCAGGTTACAGTTACGGTTTCAGCTCACATTCCAGCAACTCACCCGTACAGGTGCACAAAACCTTCATACCATAAGTACATCTCTCTACCAAGTCAAGTATACCCCCGACATCGTCACCTTCAATCTTCTCATCACTGCCACTGGCTCCCTGGTCATCAATTTGATTGCGCTGGATTCGCTATTCCCAAAACACTGGACCTCGCTGTCACCCGCGCGAGGAGGCGTCATATCCAGCCACATCTGATATATCTGATACCGCTGAACCGTTCGCTGCGACATCCCCTCGGCCGTTCCGGTATCAGTCAAAGGAAATTCATTCGTCGTTCCATTTGATTCTCAAAAAGCTACATCTGCGTCAAATCAGCAGCCGCCATCCTCGCCCGCTGCACGATACACATTCTCAGGTGTTGTTGGGTGACGGGGTTTCGTCCTTTCGGAGAGAGTTCCTTTCGCGATGATGATGGCCGATAACCATCTCGTACCAGAGTCACCAGTCGTTGACCTCGGATACGAGAGTCCTGACGATAGGTCAGCGGAAGCCTCTTCCTCGCGTCTCCATAGGTGAGCAGAGATTCATAGATTCTAGAGTCGTTCACCGATGGAAATTAACATATCTGACGACGATCACCACAGGAAGGGGTCTTCGTATCCAGCCCATGCAGTTCCCAAGTTTCTCGCTATTCCCTCACCTGCTACCCTCCTTCCCCTGCTGGAAGAAGAGGATCGGGCTGCACAGTCAACCTCCGGCAAGGGGAACGACCTAAGGACCGCTTTGGTACTTCGATATGCCCTACAATATGCTGTTCAGCATGGTGATATAGACCTGATAGCGTGGCTTGCTGCTTTGGCCGGAAGATGGGTGAGTTATCAAGCTATAGAGCTATGAATACCGGAGCTGACGTGGTTATAGGCTGAGGTATTAGACCGTGAGGTGGAAGGACTGGAGGATGATGATGGATGGGGTCTACTGGGAATGGCTGTTCATTGTAGCTGCGGACGCCAGGATAAGGAGGAATGCGTGAGGGTCATTGTAGCTCGGTGGGGACTTGAAACGGGTCCCAGGGGTGGGAGGGATAGAAGTGAGTCGTCACAGCGATATGCGGCTATAGTATGTCTGACAAGCAATTTTAGCCGGCTGGACCCCACTACATCTGTCTGCTCTGCTCTCAACCCCTCCACTAGTCTCCTTCCTCCTTACACGCGGTGCCTCACCCAGTGCTCTTACGGACCGAGGACTCACCCCCTTAGATCTGATCGCTGGCATGCAAAACCGAGAAGAAATGGCATCTCTGCTCACTCAAGCGAACTCGTCCTTCGAAGCTGAACCGACCTTCTCGCCTGGCCAGACTTCTCCTGAGACGGGCGGAACTGTTCGGCAAACAATGTTGCAGAGACGGAGGGACCATGCGACGCGTAGTATCTCTCGTGCGGATAAGAAGGAGAAAAGGAGTCGAGAACTGCAAGAGCGCGAGCATTGGATTCGAGAAAGAGCAAGAATTGTCGATGTCGACCCAGAGCTCTTGCTTCCATTCAAGGGCCGGCCGGTATCCTCACGTTCTTTGGATTCAGGCTTGGGCTGGACTTCTGAGATGGGAAGCGTTGAGGATAGCGTGGAAGGTGAAGAAGAGGAAGAAAGCGACCAGGAATCCACAAGCGGAGACGACCAAAGCGTTGTGAGTCCTGGACAGCAACTCATATCTCATGCCACACAACTGACCCTAATGAAGGACGACGGAATGCATGATTCGATACTGGTCTTCTCCCTCGCCCAGCTCCCGGCTATCTACCATATCCTCATTACGACATATCGGCCTGCCTGCCAGCCTGTAGCGAAACGAGCCTTGCCAGCGAATGCACTATTTCTGTATGCCCGGTTTGCTCATTACCGCTGCGATGACTCATGGCTGGAACAACTGGTAGAAGGCGCCGTAGAGACGATAGAGAAGGGCGTCTATGTAAGCTGTCCTACCCCGCCACATGTGCAGCGAGCTCATACAACTCGCAGGGGAATGTCGAGGATCTGGCATACTTGTCTTTTTGGGCTTACAATACAACGCTACTCCTATATCTGCTACGCTCTGACAAGGAGCTATGCGTGGCGTGTGAAGAGCTGGGGCTCCTCAGCTTGATCGAAGAGCTGGTCAACGCGATACACGGTGAGTAAACGTCCTCTTGGTATAACAGACTGGGCGCTCATATTTCTCAGTCTTCGTTATTCGTGTCGCCGAGCGGCGGATCGATTCAGTACTGGACGCTGCTTTGCTCGACTATGAGACCCTCGAGGACTTTGATGATGTACGGTTCGAGGGCGAGTGGACATTGTTCCGCTCGTTTGCCGGCAAAAAGAAGCGTGAAACCATCTTGCCCAATGGCTCAGCTGGTTATTCAAGTGGAAACCCTAGTCCGGCCCGGCACAGCGTGGATTTGGGAGCCTCGCCTTCGTCTGCTTCGGCAATCTTCAACTCACTGCGGGAGAATGTCACCTCGGGCTCGCCTTTCAAGTCGATGAGCAAGCCTCAATCGATGCAGAATCTTCGATCCAGCACCATGACTCAATCCGAATCGGCTGACTCGTTGGGCATGCTGTTACCTGGAGCGGATATTTCATCTCAGAGCGAGACCGTATCCCCACGAAACGTGACGGATATTCTTTCCAGTGTGTTGCTAATCCTTCAGTTGTACGAGGTCAACCCCGCCGTTGTTGTTCAAGCCTTTTCCCAAATTTTCTTTTGGATTGCGTGCGAGCTCTTCAATCGGATCTTGACACGGAAGAAGTACTTGTGTCGAATCAAGGCTGTTCAGATTCGTATGAACATTACCGTTTTGGAAGATTGGGTCAGGATGAATGGCCTCCCGGTCAAGACCGCGACCAAGCATCTGGAACCGATCTCCCAACTCTTACAGTGGCTACAGTGCTCTTCTCAAATTACCGACTTCGATCGACTGATCGGTACCATACAGAATTTGAAGGCTCTCAACCCTTTGCAAATGCGCCGCGCCGTCAGGGATTATCGATTTGAAGTCAGCGAGGGGAAAATGACAGAGGAATGCGCTCAGTACTTGGTCCAACTGCAGAAAGATTGGGAACGCCGACGGGTTCAAATGGGTGTCAAGGCAATGCAAGCCGAAGCTGCTCAACGGGCCTCTTCGGAATCAGAGGAATCACTGCACAGCTCTTCTGCTGCTTCGGCTGTCGACGAATCGACACCCATTGACGCTTTGTTCGAAGGTTCTGTCGCTCTGTCGGAATTTGTTCCTCACTCGGCTCCGGAATGTCTGGGCGAGCTACTCGATTCTCGATTCATGCTGCCTTTCCTTCTACCCCAGAACGATGAGTACCTGATAGCGACCCCGCCGAAGGACGCTGCTTTCCAGAGCATCGTTCCCTCTTCACCATTTGTCACCGACGGCTCGATATCCTCTCGACCACCGTCCAGGGCCTCTTTCTCGTCCTCCAGACCGATGGGGTGGATTTTACCTAAGAAGAGTAAACTGCGGGAACTGCCTTTGGACTTCTTTTCATGGCTCAAGGACCGTGAAGCGGAACGCAGACAGAGGAGGAATAGTACCTACAAGCCCAAAACCACACAACCGACTCTGGTTCCGGTCCTGCAGGACGATCCCCTAGGTCCCAGTCAACGGAATAACTTGCCTCCAAAACCTGCTCTTGACATCTCTCAACGAATCCACAAGACTTCACAACTGTTACCACCGGTCTCCGAAGACGACGTTCCGACGCCCATTGCCAGATCTCAACCCGCTTCGATCTCTAGAGGTTCAAACCCAATCGCTCGTAATCCAGTGTCGAGCTCCTCCCCTCTTCGAGGTCCAGTGAACAACAGTCCAGCTTTAGAACAGTTCCGTCAAGTATCCTCACCGCGAGCTACGAGTTCTCCCCAACAAATCCCATTTCAAGGCGTATCCGAATATGATAAGCCTTCCAACAGCGGCTACTTTGGTGGGCACGGTCGAACGGAATCGTACGAACTCAAGATTCGTAATGCCGTAAACTCGCTGTATTACCCTCCGGCGAGTAATGAGTTCTACAATCCGCTACCATCACCTAATAGTCACTACGAGCTTGCCCGACATCGGCGAGAACGCAATGGCTCTGACACGTCGAACGCTCCCGGCTCGTCATTCAGTGGCATCTCTGGAGGAGGAGGTATGGTATCTCCTGGAGGGGGAATCGTCAGTCCTAAAAGTATGTCGTCCAGCATGAGTTCGGATGGTGGTGGCAGCTGGGGAGCGATGAGTGGGAGTGGGAAGAAGAAGTGGTGGAAACTTAGCAAGAAGACCAGCTCGGGTCAGTTAAGAGAGGAACATGAGCGTGGGATGAGGGAAGGGAGTGATGACACTGTCGTCGGCGTTGGGGCCATGGGCTTCGATAGTGGGATGCGGACGCCCGACGGTTCGACACTCAGGAAGAAGGGGAGTAAGTTTGATGTGAATTGGGGGAACTAGGACTGTCGACGGAGGAGATGGTGGTCATACATATATATATGGATTCCCTGCATTCTCCCTATCAATGCATTGTCATCTCTGGCTGCTCTCCCAGTGCTAGGAGTGAGAGTTAACTCATGACATGCCGTGTAAACAGGGGTTGTTTCTGTAGGGCATAAGGGAAGATGGGGGAACGAGAATGAGCCCGCCACTCGGTGCCGGCGCGCCCAAAAGTCGTGATTACTATGGCGCGCGGTTTGTAAAGTGAGTGCGTAGATTGGTTTGCGTAGACCCTTTTTCTGTATCTCAGTCCACAGAGCAGCTAGAGCTTAGATCTCAACGGATTCGGATTCAGCGCCAAATTTCCAGTCGACTAGTGAATGTCTCAATGTATGCAGAGCAAAGGAAGACAAGGACTTTTACAACCACCCAAATGTGACAAAGTGACATTTGCGTCCGTCTAATGTCTCTCGATATTATCCCTGACTTTCTCATCTCTCTGTAAATATACATGGCCAGAACCTTACATACAGCTTCGTGATACCAGAAACCATGGAAGATCATGATGAGTCGCTGGAGCAAGTAAGTTCTACCTCTTCCTCAGGCTAAATGATACTCAATTGTTGCTAAATTAGCTTCATTACAGCCAGAGTCTATGTCGCCGT